>CM022767.1:24410395-24445395 GCA_012411365.1 Ameiurus melas | reverse complement strand
GCACACACACCCACACAGATAGTCTCAACTCAGCCTGCGTGACTGAAAGATGTCTGTAGCATAGACTGAAGAGTGAAGACTGAATGATATATACTGTCATGTGTAGAAAATGACTAATAATTATACTGTATTACAAATTAATAGTATACATTTTTTAAAATCCATCCATCCATCCATCTTCTACCGCTTACTCCTTTTCATGGTCAAGGGGAACCTGGACCCTATCCCATTGAGCATCGGGCACAAGGCGAGGTGAAAAAAGAACCAAAAAGGGCTAAAGTTACTGGGGTCACTAAAAATGTAATGCAAACTGCAACACTGAGTAAAGTTGTATACTCACTGGCCACTTTACTAGGAACATTTGTTCTCCTGCTCATTCATGAAATGATCCAATCAATGTGGTATCAGTGCAATGCCAAAACTCATGCAGATACAAGACAAGAGCTTACGGTAATGTTTATTTCAAACATTAGATTGTGGGGAACATCTGACCTCAGTGAATGTGACTACATATCTAGAATTTACACAGAATGGTGCGGAAAACCCCCCAAAACAAACCATCCAGTGGGTGTCAGTTCTGCAGGTAGAAACACTTTGTTCATGTGTGAGGTCAGAGGAGAATGGCCAAACTGGCTTGAGCTAACAGGAAAGCTATGTAAGCTATGATAACACAAATAACCACTCTTTACAACAATGGTAAGCAGAAAAGCACCTCAACATGCACACAACGTCAAACCTTAAGGCAGATGGTCCACAAGAGAAGAAGACCACATCAAGCTCCACTCCTGTAAGTCAAGAATCATAGTGTGAGGCTACAGTGGGCACAGGCGATATATATTTTTTTCAATCTTCAGTCTTCTTTCATTTTCTGAGGCTTTTTGCAGAACACCCATAATATGTATTATTTTCTCTTTTTTTAATGCACATGAGGGACTTTGAACCTTGTGTTTCCAAATTTCAATTTCAACATTTTGGTCCTCTCTTAGCAAGTCTGCTAGCAGAATAACCAAACGAATATATCCTATAATGTTAGCAGATATAATGATGCACTGTACTAAAAGTGTGATATTGTGTTGTAGAATTATTGTACCCAGAATTATTGATGAAACCCTTGCCATTTATTTATTTAGGTGAGTCCCACTAAGATTAGCTAGATTGGTCAAGATAGTTTTATTGCAACCATATACCACAAAAACACTCACTTACTTAATAGTACATTTAATATACATTGATGTACCAGTTTATTAACTATATAAACTAATAATCTGGCAAATTCCATTATATCAGTCAATGCAAAAACATGCCATAGTACAGCAGGTGGCAGGTGATCAACTGGGTCTACAAAACGGCAGGTCTTGTGGGGTCTTCCCAGTATACAATGGTTAATAACAACTGAATGTGCTACAAGGAAAGACAAGCAGTGAACTGGCGACAGGGTCATCGCTGCCCACGGCACACTGATACACATGAGGAGTGAAGGCTAGCTCGTCTGGTCCGATCCCACAGAAGAGATACTGTGGCACAAACTGATGAAAAAGTGCATCACAGCTTGCTGCTTTTGGGGCTGCAGATGGGTCAGAGTACCCATGCTGACCCCCTGTCCACTGCCAAAAGCACTTACAATGGGCACATGAGCATCAAAACTGGACTATGGAGCAATGGAAGAAGGCAGCCTAGTCTGATGAATCACATTTTCTTTTACATCATGTGGATGGTCGGGTGAGTGTGCATTGCTTACCTGGAAGAGTCACCAGGATGCACTATGGGAAGAAGGCAAACCCTCTGAGGCAGTGTGATGCTCTGGGCAATGTTCTGCAGGGAAACATTGGGTCCTGACATTCATGTGGATGTTACTTTCACATGTAATTTTATCACTTGCCTAAACATTGTTGCAGACCAGGTACACCCCTTCATGGCAATGGTATTGCCTAATGACAGTGGCCTCTTTCAGCAGGATAATGTGCCCTGCCACTGAAAATATTGTTCAGGAATGGTTTCAGGAACATTACGAAGAATTCAAGGTGTTGATTTTGCCGTGAAATTCCCCAGAACTCAGTCCATTTGAGCATCTGTGGGACATGCTGGACAAAGAGGTCCCATCCATGGAGGACCCACCTCGCAACCTACAGGACTTAAAGGATCTGTCGAAAACGTCTTCGTGCCAGACACCACAGCACACCTTCAGAGGTCTTGTGGAGACCATGGCTTGATGGGTCTGAGCTGTTTTCACAGCACAAGGAGAACCTACACAATGAGGCAGGTGGTTTTAATGTTATGGCTGATCAGTGCAAGCCACTAACTTGCTTATTAGCCTGAAGAGTAGTTCAGTATTAGAATAATACCTGTTGTAAGTTTAGGATCTTGTGAAGGATGGTGAATAAACAAATTAGAAAAGTATTTTTGCAGCAATAAAGGAAATTGCCTCAAGAATGAAACACAAATTTGGTTTGAATGCATCTCTGAAAAGAAATAAAAATTGCAATTTGATTGTTGCTCAGTGCTGGTATTTTGGTACTTCTTCACATGAGTTCACTTTTAATCCGAGAAACACACCTTCATGCTTTATTCATGTATCCACAAATTTTCAGTAATGAATTGAAATAGTACTAAACTGTCTTGTGTATCTTCATCTTGTATTCACCTGGGATATATGGATATAATGTACCTTTAAATACCTTAAGGTACTACATGGGTTAAAGATACACACAAAAAATACAGAAGGTGTACGTTCGAGGGTACCACATCTGCGATAAGGAAATGTAATCTTTATTAACCATTTTTTCTGAGAGTGTAAGTAAACTCTTTTTTATTTTGTATCACAGTCCCTGGGATCGGTGATGAATGATGTTTAGAGAGCGTCTGTGTGTTTGAGGCTCTTTAGCTGAACAACTGTGTGCTGGCTTGGAGCACGACTGGGCAGATGTTTGGCCAGTGTGACAATGTCTGGTGCTGCACACACACTCTCCCTCAGGTATTCTCGTTAGACCAACACTTAGCAGATGGCACAGCAAACACTCGGCCACTTCTCATTGCCAGGAACGGAGCGATTTTGCCCTCCTGCAGTGGCCAAATCAGTTCACTCGGGGATACAGGTTTTGCCTCACCTTACCTTTTTCAGTGTCTATAAAACAATTTTAAATAATAGGACAGAACACTGAGCTGGCTGTTCATTCAGTATAGTGAAATATTAACTAACAAATTGGCTGTATAGTTTCTGTGTCTTTTGATGTGTATGTCCTGTAGTGTCCAGTATCTTATAGTATCTTATTTATTATAATCATTGAGGACTGCTGATGTTTAAGTAGCTCCACTGTGTTGCTGGCAGACTAGTGAACTCTGCTACCTGGGTATTGTTTTCTTGATTTTGCCATCATAATGTGATTCAGTGTGTTATTGTTAAAGTTATTAAAAGTAACAAGGGTTATTTCAGACAGCGGTGTGAAATGCAACACCAGTGCGGGAAGACACGGCATTCTCATCCTCCTGTTTCCCTATAGATCACAGCATGGAGACAGTAATACTGAGACGACACACACCTCTGATAAGAGCATTAACACCTGAGGACAAGGAGAAGGAGGACACTGATTCTAAATTTTATTACAACTAGTTCGTCAAGTGATAAATTAGAAATATGGAGCCTGCAGAATTAATTTAACTAAGATTTCTGTGCTGTAAATATTTGTTTTAATATTGTGCCATAAACAAAGTGAACATAATTTGTTGTTTTAATAATGTAAAAACAGCAAAACTGTGACAGATCTTAATGATGTACTGCAGCAGACAGAACTGAGAACTTCTACAGCTGCAGATCAACCAGAGATGGGAATTAACGCCAAATCATATATCACACATCTCATCTGTGAAAAAGCTCACTGTAATCACTTAACCCCCCCTGTATGGATGTGTATGGAAATGTGTGTGTGTGTCACTAAACTAATGCATCGCGTGTTTGTGTGTGCAAGGGTGGGGTGGAGGATATATTCGTTTGAGTGTATTGGAGCTGACACTAGTGTTCTCCGTAGTGGATCAGTTGATTTCTCAGCAGACAGGAACCGTTTGTAGTGCCCTTAGTCATTTCCGGAGATAAAGAGGCTCTCTGCCTTCACTGCCTCTCATGTCAGGGCCAACGTTATCAGGACTGGAAGGATAAAGGATAAATTCACAATATTATAACTGCACAACTATTCAAAGTGATACGTCTGGACAAAAACAGAATATTGCGATAAAACTTTTACACAGTGTGAAATGCAAATACGTTAAAATAAACTGATGTATTTCATGATATGTCATGGTTACAATTGTGTCATGGTTAAAATTTGGGCTGTGTTCATTTTAGAAAATGTGATTGTCTTTTCTGGGATCATGCCATTGTCACAACTAAAGACAACTCATCTAGACTGAAAGATTGATTTAGAGATTCTGAACGATAGGAGGTTTACATTGTACAATATGAAACAATAAAATGACAAAGTACAGTTTAAAAATGTGATAGAATAGTGATAAATAACTGTGGATATCATTTTAGTCATTATGGAGCTGCTCGATTCAGAACGATCCAAAAACACAAAGATTTGATTCATTAGAGTGTTCATCTGAGCAACCATACAACACAGTATCATAGTTTCCAGCAAGTCACTGTATCTAGTTCTAGCTTCCTATTTCAAAAGAAGATGACATTAAAACCCATTGTTATGAAGCGCTCTCATGTGGCCATTCTCATACGAAAAACAAACAAACAAACAAATAAAAAAGAAGCATCTTTCATCCGAAACCAAACTTCACTGTCTCACAAGCAACTTCATTCTGTTGTGTCTGACTCGTCTCTCCAGAGTCAGATCATCAGTAAGAATCGGAGATGTTATTCTCTTCTCAGAACACGTCTCCAGAACTTCTTATACACTTACTTTAATCTCCACTTTTCTCCTAAGGGTGATTTAGGAGAAAGAACTGAGAAGGCAGTGATCTTTAATACAACACTGAGATGTCCTTTATATCTCTTGAGATAAAGAAAGGTGACCTCAAGCAATACTGTTTTCCTATCTGTGGCCACCAGAGATAAAGGTGTAATCCAACACACACACACACACACACACACACACACACACACACACTATATGTTCTGTAGGTTACTTATATCACCACCATCCACATTATAATACAAAAGAATAACTTTCACAATAAAAAGGACATTGCTGCTTCATTCCTCTTCGATAACTGCTTTATTCTGGTCAGGGTCATGGTGGAGCCAGAGTCTATCCTAGGAACGATATGTGCGTGGTGGGAATACACTGATGGAACATTGAAAAACAAACAAACCAAAAAACATGTAAATAATATGTTTTGTTAATCTTCGCTGCTTCAGTGACATTTAGCCAAAACCCATTTGGTCTAAGAACACTTAATTCATCCGTCCGTCCGTCCGTCCATCTGTCCGTCCATCCATCCATCCATCCATCCATCCATCCATTGATTCAATTCACCATATCACTTTATCCTGTTCAAGCCTATTCAGGAATACTAGAATACACAGTTCTTACAATGCCAGTCAATCACAGAGCCTGCACATGCACATACACACACACACAGACACACACAGACACACACACACACACACACACACACACACACACACACACACACACACACACACACACGCATTCACCCCCGGGGCAATTTAGATTCTCCAGTCACCTAAAATATGTAAATGCTTAGCAAAAATTCAGAACACCAACCATTAAGCTCTAACAGTGTGGGTCTTAGAAGGAGACAGACATGAGAGAACGTCTTACCAAAGCTGCTCTGATGTACTTTTATTCAACTCCACAAACACACACACACACACACACACACACACACACACACACAGAGTATATGCATTTGCACTTTGGCATCCCAGCTCATCACTGTTTTTAATGAGCACAGAAAATCTGATTTTCTCCTTAGTGTTAATTTGAAGCTGAATATTTTGACTCAATCATTAACGCGTTCCCATGGTGCTCAGTGTCAGTGAACGTTAGGAGCACTGTTCTGCTCATTAGTTTGTGTGCGCGCGCACACACACACACACAAATTACAGACTGTTGTTAATGTCATTGCACCACCTTGGTTTTTGGCGCGATGTGCAAATTAGGGAGTATTATCAAAGTATGATCCAAGCTTTATAATATACAAAAGAAGTAAACAATATATAGATTCAAGCATATTTTAATGTCATTCATGTTTGCATGATTTTTAAAACAATTTTGAAATTGTGTAATTAACATAAAACAGTGAGTTATTAAGTAGTTTTTACAACAAATATAAATAAATGCAGGCTAGCTACTGTATTTAACAATCAGGGCAGAGGATGAGCTGAGGGTTGAAAACATGTGAGAGTGAGAGAGAGAGAGAGAGAGAGAGAGAGATACAGATGGAGAGGAAGGAACACTATTTGTAATATTTGACAGTTTCTCCTCCAGCAGCTGTCAATACAATATGTGTGGCGGCTTGGGAAATCCCTTCACCTGATCAGATTTGACATTTTCTACTATATACGGTTTTAAAAACTATTGCTGACTGAATTTCATGTAGTTAACGTCTCTTTATTAGGTCATTTAAACATTTTTAAAAATGTTGTCCACCGTCAACTGTACAGTTAGTAAACACTCTTCTTTGTTTTGATGATGATGATGTGTTGGTGCAGGTTCATCCTAGGCATCACACTGTATTGATTAGACTATACAGTCCATTTTTCTATGGTCGGTAAAAAAAAAAAAAAATTCATCAGAGAAAAATATGTGTTTTCCCAGAAATATCAAAACTCAGTTTTGGTCCAAACCAAATTTTGTTTAGTTGTTTAGCTTGTTGGTTTTTACAGATTGCCTCACATATCTCATCGGGGAACTTGTGTGGTGGCCCAGACTCTACCACCATCATTTGTTTTTCAACCAATTGAGACAAGGAGTCATCTCTAATTGCCTGCCAATCAGTTTGCACATACATGCATGTGCATGTGTTGTAGGGAACACTGAAGAGAGGGGCAATCTATGTTTGAAGATAGCATGCGTGGTAGTTTACATGAGTCTACTTCTGCTAGAATTACTGACTATGCCTTTAATCTAGCCTATGACTGTAGGGATTAAACAGGCCGTGAAAGTAGGCAAGAGTGTGCTTGAGAAATGAATTTAAGAAATACGGCTTACATGACACATCTCCAGGATTTTCTGAATAAAGCCATCATCCTAAACAGCTATTCTGTCAAATCACAGTGAGCCCATGCACTGAGCTTGTACATCTCCAGCTCATTCAGGTGGTTCAGGTTCATTCTGTCAGGAGTCTCTTTGCTCCGTGTCCTTCTGTAGTCACAGTCTGGCCATACCTCCACGAGCCTCCTGTCACATCAATCACCAGCTTGTTTATTTGCAAAGGCTCATTATGTTAGCCTGGCACCTGCCCTCCTCCTCCTCCTCCTCCTCCTCCTTCTCCTCTGATCCCATCCTCCTGTTCTCCATTTAAAATATCACACTCTAAATGTACAATAGCACAGCTCTGCATAGTTTAGGGATTCCCCCAATCCAACATTAACTTCATAATCCGCTGGTCAGCTGAAGTACCTCCAGGACCTCCAAGATATCAAAAAAAATCCGGAGTGGTTATAGCTGCTAAGTAGAGGTCAAAACAAGACAACTTTCATTATCCCATCCATCTAAACAAACACACAGAGACGAAATACTCGGTGTCAGGGTCATGGTGCAACAATGCAGGTGCTCCTATGTTTTTTGTTTACCTTTAGAGTATCATTTAACTGGGAAATTGATTGTAACATGTGGGCTGATGAGGCAGGATGCATCTGCGTAAATTCAGCATGGGCAATCCACAAACTGTCATTACAGAGGTCAATACACATGTAGGCAACACCTGTGAAGGAAGATCCATAAAACAAATGATAAGCCAGGCACAATTTGGAGAAAAAAAATCCCGAAACTGAAAATAGAGAAATAATGTTTAGAAACGCACAATTAAAATAGACAAATGTAGAAACAAACTCAATAAAATCTAGAGATGGAGAGAACATCAAAACCATTACAAAGGCACAGAGAGGGAAAATTCATCCTAAAAATGTATTACATAATTGGACTTAAGTTCACTGTTGTCACTTTAAGAATACATTAAAACTCGTTTTCACCTATTAGTCCAATTGCCTAGTAAGTGAAATTGATAG
Organism: Ameiurus melas; assembly: GCA_012411365.1. Lineage (NCBI taxonomy): Eukaryota > Metazoa > Chordata > Actinopteri > Siluriformes > Ictaluridae > Ameiurus > Ameiurus melas. Next base: position 24,437,195 of record CM022767.1, on the reverse strand, counting down.
TTTTGCCACAGTTTGCATGTGGTCTGGTTCACTTTCAAACTACACAAATTTAAATGATCAGAAAACAACAACAACAACAACAACAACAATAATAATAATAACAATAATAATAATAATAACAACAATAATAATAATAATAATAATAATACTAAAGGTTGATTAGGTTTAGTGAACAGAACTGGAACTTCCAAAAGTCCCATAAATAAATATTAAATGATGACTCTTTTAGCCCAGACATCCGAAATATATTGCATTTCTGCAGCACCACAGTTCTGTCCTCTGGGATAATAATTTTCCTTCATTTCCTTTCTGTTTGACCCAGTTTGTATTGTAGTGGAATAGTCCTGAGGTAAACTACAATTAATCCAAGTGGCCTTGATAAAGCCTCCTGAAGGGCTTTTACCTGGATATGTCAAGTTACTACTGTTTGTGGAGATGCCATGAACTGAACATTTATGTGTTTTCCTTGCTCAAACATTCAATAAAAAGTACGATAAATACCCGATGTGTTGAATCAGGTGGATTAGAACAGAGAACCTATAAACATATTAGAGACACTGCTCTACTAGAACAGTGTCTAATGTAGCAGGATGACCTTATCCACTAGGACAAAAATACGTTTAAAACAAGAAATATGGGGTCACACTACAAAGGAGTATTCTAAAACATAGCTCTGCTGCAATTATGGCTATGTGATAAGGAAATACACCCAGATTCAGCTGCGTATACATGTTGGCCACAAATGCAAATGAACAACCGTGGAATGGAGAGAGTATTCCATCCTCAATGACACGCCAGAGGCCAAATTTCTCTACCCTGAACTCCAGAGAGGCTGTCCTTGCACATAGGTGTCCTGCTTTCACTGCTCACTCACACTATGGTGATAATGGAAAAAAGAACATCAGAAATGAGCATTTACAAGTTAGTTACAATGGAAATCAACTCTATAACCTTTTGTAGGGTAGGCAAATAAGGTAGAGATTCCAAGGAAATTTCAAAGAAGCAACATAGGGCCTTACAATATAGGGCTGACCCCTTGGAATAGCCTCTTAGTTAATTGGCTAATTAGCAGACCATACAAAATCGCATGCTTCATAAATCACTCAGCTAAAGCCTGATGGAGCACATAAGTAGCTAAATACACATGACCTCTAGCAATATGTTACAGATAATGTTGTTAACGTTATGCTTCCTTTCATTATTCATTTGTCTGAACATTCATTTTGTACACTCTTAACTTACAGACATTCCTCAGTGTTAAAACTTGCTGTGCATTATAGGTAGATATAGATACAGTCTCTTCCACTGAGGCGATGCAGTATGGCTTCTATAAATAAAATAATTAATGCAGTGAAATAGGGATGGAAATGATCATAAAATATATACACACAATAGATTCTATATGCTTTTGGGAGGTTACTTGCATTGATGGAAATTTAGCAGTGGTGGAATGAGTACAAGACATACTGATTTGATTAAATGTACTCTAGTAATAATTCATTTGAATAAAAGTAGTGAGCAAGAAAATTACACAACAAGCAATCACTACCAAACATCAAAATGCCATCTTGAGTTTAATACAGAGCTTTCGTTCTGTAAAATATCAAAAGATCTGGCTAGGTAGTCAAGCTCAGTCAGTTAACTAATGGCTTACCTGTACATGTTTCCACATGTTGGATGTTGAGCTGTGAAAGGCTGATATCTCCATGGGTTGCAGCTTGGGTAATTTGCAGATCATTATCACGCTGTTTGCTCAGAAGCATTTAAATCGGAAGATACCTGATAAATTGGCCTAGGAATGCTCATCTGTCTCCACTGTCTCAGACATAACGCATTTTGCAGCATTTGGCAGTTGAACTGCAGAGTTTTGTCAGGATACTGCTTTATTTGGATTAGGTTTCAACATTTTATTATTTAAAATGCTAAATCGTGCTTTTTTTTATTTTTTATTTGCTTACACATTTGTAGGTTAAATACATTATTTTATTTTACTTTGTGATCAAAACTAAATGTAACTAAATTCCATCTTATTAAAAAAAAAACCTCAAGTGAAAGTACTATGATTTAATTATTTAAGCAAAAGACCTATGATTTAACTCAAAAAAGTACTTTTACAGTGAATTATGTACTCAGGTACCGAGCTTTAGTGCTTACTCTGCCACAACACACCTCATTCAACCTCATCCTCAGCTAAAGTAGGTATATATGGCAGGGAAACCACTAAAGCTCATTACAAAGAATAAGAGTTCATGTCAAGTTAGTGTTCAAGTAAATTTAAGCAAACACAACAGTATGAGAAGTAGTTCAGGCAGCACGAATTTTAAACAGTCAAGGGAGGGCTGGTAGACCCCAAGGGCATCTTAATATATTAGAACTGACAAGTCTTACTTACCCTTATATTTACTTGCACATTAGTGATATTGATACTGATCAGAGCTGGGCAAAGGCCCTTAGAGGGGCAAGTGCTCAACATTAAAATGGAACGCATGGATCAAGATGTTAAAACACCAACTGCGACATAACATGCTGAATTATTAGTAGCTACATTCAAGCAGAACATAACAAAACATCATGTTAGGTGATGAGGTTGGTATTTATTTATAGACTGGCAATATCTTAAATATAGAAAAACTCCCTATTTCCACATTCCTAATTGGAGAGCAAATGCAGGGGTTGTGGTTGTAGCACAAGAGCAGGTCACTTGATGTAAACTGACACATGACAGCTAGGATGGTTTTTGACCATTTCTAAATTTGAAAGGGTTGAACTAGTTTATAAAGACTCTCCTTTTTCATGTGCTAAGGGTGTCATGTGTGGAGCGAAAGTAGCTTGATGGAGATGCAGGGCATTCCTAACAAAAGTGGTCCTTTTGGGAGTGGTGCCCCATTCGAGAGAGATAATCACCACGGATGCTTCCCTTATAGGCTGGGGAGCAGTGTGGCGGAAAAACATGGGGGCTTTCTTGTCTAAGCAGTGCATCACCATGGCCTACAAACAGGGTAGACATCTCTATGAGGACCGTCTCCTCCTCGTGGGAATTATTTAGAGTTATGGTGGAAGTCTGTGCTGCTGCTCCTACCTGTGCATCACCATGCATTTTCTCCAGGTTTTACAAGGTTAACATCACTCCTCAAAGTCGCATGACTGCAGTGGTCATCTCTGAGCAATGCATAAGAATACTAACTTGTAAACTTTCATTGATCAGCGATTTTATATTATTTTATATAACAATATTGTATTATATAGTTTTTAAAAAAGCTTATAAAAAATTATGCCGGCTTTACAAAAGTTTTGTAAGCCTAAAACTAATTTACAAAACCTTTGTAAGTTTTTTTTAATTAGGTTTGGCTTAAGCAAACATTTACACAAAACTTTACTCAAAGACTGATAACTGATGATTCAAGGCATACGTTATCCATGTAATTATCACTGCCCTGCTAGTTAGGGTCTAGAATGGGTGTATAAGGAACCAGGAAAAGATGTCTGTATGATAGTGGTATTTATGGCAAATACTCCATCATATGTGACCAGGTGACTTTGTTGGAAGGTCCACTCCTGGCAATTATCTGGGTTTCCCAGAACAATAACAGCAAAGATTGATGTTTTCTCTCCCCACATGACCATGATTTTTTTTTTTTTTTTTTTTTACAAATTGCTATGATTTGTCACTGGTTGTCCATCAATGCATGGTTCTCATTAAAATCAGTGGCACTGAGTTTGGTTTGAATGGATACTGAATTGTGAATTATAGCCTTTACTCAGGTTTACAGCAAAATCCCCGGTGTTGAATTAACACCTAGAGTGTTGAATTAACTCTGTCAGTGTTCGATGTTAAGGCAGCACTGTGGATTTTTCTGTGTTATTACAACAGACACCGAATTAGCTAAAATAAAAAATAAAAAATTTAAATAAAGAAAAAAAAATTATAGTGTTGAGCAAGGCTTGATTTGAATGACCATTGTCCAGTGTCCTGCAAGGCTTATGTTCCAGTGTCCAGCAAGGCTTGATTTGAATGACCCATAACTGTAGTTAAGAAATGATAAACAGGTCTAATTTTGCAACACTGATTGAATATTTAATAAGTGGTTCATATTACCATAGGAACCATATCAAAACAGTGGAAGGACAAGAAATGCATTGTTTTATTCCTCACGTGTAGTCCATAAAATATGTTTTGCTAGATATTTGTCTCTGTTTTTCACAGTGAGGCTTTTCAATTGCTTTTGAGTAAGAACTATTAGTCAAACCTAGCACAGGAGGAAGGAACAATCATACCACAAAAGGTGTCATTTGTCCTAATCGAAAAAAATATTCACAGAAATACCAAGTGACCCTTACATATGTGCATTTCAGCAATGGGGAGTGAGTCGTCAGTCATCAGTCACTCAGCCAGTGAGCAGTGACAGAGAATTTTCCAGGCAACCCCCTTTGTAATGCTGTGTTTTACAATCCCCTTGGAATTAATTACATTATATAAGTTAACATGTCATTATCAATGTTTTAATTCCATCCCTGAGATATATGCACCATATCCTATTGGATGTATCTGTTGTTCAATCCTAAGCATATACATCTACTAGGTACATAGTTATGTAGAAATGCAGTTTTCATTGTGGACTAATAAGAGAATGAAGGTAGCATTATGCTAGGTTCACTTTCACAAACCAATTGGTTTATATAGCTTTTTTCTGTAAATGGCACCCTTATATAACGCTTTTATCCAAAGCACTTTACATTCACACAAACCAATGGTAGCAGATGCCATGCCATCCCATGTAAGGCTAACTTGCCATCAGGAGCGACTTGAGGTTCAGTGTCTTGAACAAGGACACTTCGACATGTGGAGTCAACCAGGCCAGGAATCGAACCGCTAACCCTACGATCAGGGGACAACCCGCTCTAGCACCTGCGCCACATCCTTCTTATAAATGGTTGATAATTCAAACATTATACACCTTTCTGACCTTTGTGCATCTCCTGCATAAAAGCACTGACTGGGAATTTTAAAAGCCATCAGATCCAAAAACAAACTCGTGATGAATGCCCCTGTGTATTACCCACTGAATAGTGTGATCCTCTGTTTATCTTGGCTGATACGGTGAGACTGAGAAACGAGACACCATTTCCTCCAGCTCCATTTACCAGATCTGAATCTGGCAGTGACTATGTTGATGAAATATTCAGTGTGCTTGCGATATGGTGTGCGCGCTGAGGACTCAGACGACCCTTACGACACTCGCATTCCAAAACCATCAACCTCTCCTGTTTCTTTTAAATTCTGTAAGCTGAGTGCAAACCCAAGGCTGAGATAAATTAGGCGGGAAATGCTGACTCATGAGTCCGTCTCCACGCTGTTGCGCTGACCCTGAAGGGGCAGCCGGGGGAGGAATTGAGAAATGCCCATTTTAATGCCTATCCAATATATACGGCATCTGTTCTGCCACAGGCTGGAGCAATCATGCACCAGTCCATTAGACTAGGATGTTTGTCAAAGAGCAGCGCATCTTTACGAAGAGCCCACACTGGCTCGTGTTCAAGGTTAACCTTAGAGGCGCCTGATTGTCATAAGAAGGTTAAACAACACATTAACATGCATTAAAATATTAAATTATGGGTCCATTTACTATATGAGAGAAAAAAAACAACATAAAAGGGCTTTTAAAACTATGAAGGCGATTGATGAAGGAGGGAGTGGAAGAGGTCATCACTTATGAGGAGTATATGTAGATGGAGATGGCTTAAAAATAAGAGCACTGAGAGCAAAAATGGAAAAAAGGTTTGGAAGGAAAGTGCGAGTGGACGAGTGACGTCATCTTCACAAACCATCACATCAAAATTGAGAAGGTTTGAATCCAATTTAAAAAATGGAGAAAAGAAATTCACAAAAAAAAACTAAATCTTTATATAATTTAGAACATAATTTATCCAATTCTTTGAACGCCAACTGAACACCATGAACACCAAAGAAAGGTGAACATTCTAAATAATATTATATAATAAATATTATTTATATACTAATGAAAAAATTCTATCTGCTTTGACCTGTTCCTCCTAAATACTATAAAGTTCTGTCTGCAATATATCATGATCCAACCATCTTTGTTTGTAGTCCCCATAAAGACCAGTGCGTGTACTGTATGTTTCAACACTGGAGAGTCAATCAGTCAATAAATCCAAATTTTATTTTATAGCAATTTATTTTTTTGTGGTATTATCAGTGTATTAATGTGTGTGTGTGTGTGTGTGTGTGTGTCGGGGGGGGGGGGGGGTGACACAAACCAATAACTGAAACAAATAAATACTTATTAATTTTATGTTATTGTGTGTTAATATTATTGTTGTTCATTTAATATTCAATAGACACTACTTTGTTACCATCACATACAACCACAATGCTATACTAATGATTTTAAAGTAGAACGATTCTGTACCCTCTCACTTTGCCATTAAATTATTAAAGAACATATATAAACATATAGCACTTAAAAAAAATAGTACATAACAAAATATTTTTGAATAATTGAGCATCCAAACTTTATGGCTTAATATCTTAAATCACAGAATTTTAAGGTTCATATATAGAACTTGCCTAGGTGGGTAAACACCAATCCATAAACCCAAAAGAACTACACCACTTCAAACTGTGTGATTGTAAATTGTATAATAGATGTCTTTTCTGTCAATCTGTCAAAAAATATGATGACATGACATTTTAGAAAATTCAACCAAAATTTCAAATTGCTAAGGACTAAAAGATTAGCATTGTTCATTAATAGAATCTGAAATAAGTTGACAGTTGGCAGTACACTTTGCATTTGCCCTTCAAGGACCAGCCAGCTCTATGTAAATCATTACAAATGTCGTTAACACTTTAAAATAACAATACACAACAAAATCCCCAGTGTTGATTTAACACCTAGAGTGTTGAATTTACACCGTACAGTGTTTATATGGAGACAAATGAACACTCTGGGTGTTAATTCAACAATTTTACTGTGCACATATAATACCTGAATGAATACTTACTTAAATATAAACTAATGATGAGTTTAGGCATATATGAATTATGAACTAATGAAGAGCTAACTGTAACTACTTCGTGAGTCTTATGAATATATGTGTGAATAACCCCACTCAGTACGTTCATACATGTTTGTTAGTTAATGTATAAATTAACATGTGGGGTAAACTAAATCAAACATGCTCTATAAGAAAAAATATTAATTAAGCATGCAGAAATTCATATTGTTTATATAATTTGCCAAATGAAGCTGCATACACAAACATCGATGGATGTTGTTGAGATGAAATGATTGGTGTTCATTATTGTGTGTCTTTCTATGTTCGATAAGTAGGATTAATGTAAATTAAGAAATTAATCCAGCGTCATCCAATGATGTTTGTGTACACAGCTGCATATGGCAAATTATATAAACAATTTGAAATAACCTACTTTTAATTCATATTCTTTCTTATACAGCATGTTTGATTTAGTTTACCCCTACGTGTTAATTAATACCTTAATTAACAAACATGTACTAACATGTACTTAAGGTGGTGGTTCTTCACCCATTAATTCATAAGACTCATGTTGTAGTTAAGGTTAGCTCTTTGTTAGTTTGTGATGAGTACATGCCTTAACTCATCATTAGTTCATATTTACACAAGTATTAATTCAGGTATTAGTGCGTGATTATTCATGTTTTGTTATTGTAAAGTGTTACCCAAATGTTGCTATGATCCAAAATTTCTTTACTATATTAGATATTTCTCTGTCAGAGTCTCCCAGCCTGCTATGTCACTCAACGAGAACAAAACACAGTGGTGCAAGCAGAGAGCGTACAAGCCATGTAATGCTAAGTTTGATCATAAAACAGTTCTGGCACAAGACAAACCGACGTTCACTTGTGCTGACAGTCAGGTAATGTTCAATATTTTGTAACAGGATGACAAACAATCTATAGTCCTAGACACACACAGGGTTAGAGGGTGAAAAATGTTTGCTTGCCAGTTTGCTTTCATAGGTTGCAGATTCAAAAAGACCATTGAAGGGAAGGGCAGAGCACAGGCGGACTGGCAACAAATAGTAGCCCGGGGAATTTGTTGTTAAGCAGACCCAATTTGATACACCAAATTCAAACTGAAACAACATGTTTCTTGATAACGAATCAGTAATAAAAAAAACAAAAAAAAACACAATCTGTTCATTTGTATTGTTTCTGTTAAGCAAATATGTAAAACGACGAAACAAATTTTTTCTAAAGGTTCTCCTCCACATGTTTGTGTGTACAGAAAATTTTATTAATCTAATGATCACCTGACACCTAATTTGACTTAATAGCCTGCTTTTATCATCAGAATTATTTCAAATATTGCAAAACAGTCAGCAGTGTTTAAACCCAGAACTAAATTAGAACCAGTGGACTCTATCCACGGCAGCACAATATATTCAGAGTCATGCTCACCTGTTTGTTTAGACTGCAGAGTAAGTATTTAACAAATCATTTTTAATTGCTGGGCTGGCTGTCAAATATTATATGCTTTATAGGCTATAATGTGAAAATGAACTGATGAGTACTCTGGAAGAAAATGATCAAATTTACGTGTTTATTTGATCCATTCACAGTTGAGGTCGATGAACACAGATTTAGCATAAACTTCTCTAAAAGTTTCTGAGTAGTTAGAGCTTGGGAATTGGTCAAACCTGCAGCGATTGCGGGGCGCAAGAATAAATATTGTAAACCCAAGGTTAACAAAAACATTTTGGTCTTTAGTTAGTTCATTTGGCTAGCTCACAGCAAACAGCATGCTTTGTAATTGGTAATTATTATAGATTATAGGGGAGAATAGGGGAGAAATCGTGTTAAAGCATACTGTTTATCCTGGTAAAGTAGTTGTTAGGAAATTATACCAGACTGCTATTGAATTCTCAAATTTGATTGGTCAGAAGGTGTGAATGAATTTTTGACATTAACTGCAGCTCTGTCACGAGTGTTGTAATTTAAAACACAGGTTTACACTATGTCAATGCACTCATTTAAATACTTTATCGTTTCTATAGTAACAACTCATTCATTGTATTGTGGACTCTCCACATAATCTAATAATAAACAGATTATTTTTTTAAAGCACAATGTTATTATTTAACAAAGAAAAGTTTACAATTGTTTATGTGGTGAAACTTTCTGCCAAGAAACGTTTATTTAATATTTATGGAAGTAATCTGTGGTGTTGGTGCTTTGTTAAAGTCAGTTCTAAATTTTTATGCAACAGGAGGGAAAAAAGTGAAGCCTGTTTATATAGCTGCTATTAAGTGATAGCACAACATTAAGTGGAACTATAAAAAACACAATATGTTCATTACTAAATTTAAAAATGTAATCACTTGCAAATAGCTGTGAGAGGAATACAACACTTCAGGAAGTGGGAAATAGTTAAATTCAAAGCATCACACCACCCACTGATTATTTTCCTATAACAGCATGCCCCGTCATGTTTTATTCCTTATATTATCAACAACTTATGTATTGTAATTTCTCTCTTTGCTTTGGTGACATTGTTATTTATCCAATAAAGCACGTGTTAAACCTGAAGCTGGTGACTAAAATTCCCCCTGGGACGTGATTCAGAATCTGTTCATACAATTTGATTAAATTTGTTTTTTGGCTTTACACCAAAAATCCAGAAAGGTGTTTCAAAGGAAATACATCAGAGAAAATGCACCAAAGGAAGATAAAGGTTGCTTGCAAGAAAAAAAATAACACATTATTCCACCACCTCTTTATTAAACTGCCCCAAGAGAAACATTCAGGTCTGACGTAATGTTCCCATTTACATAGCTTAGCAATTGTTTTTGAGCTTAAACTACAGTATTAGCTGATGTACGATGCCGAGCTGGGAAAGCAGTGCACGGCAGAGAGCACAGAGCAGACATATTCCACAGAGACACTTTATTGATTTAGATGTGGAGCAGGATATGAGGCGGTTGACAGCATTGTGCTATTGGCAGGAGCTGAGCTCAGATCGTCTGCGGTTCTAACACCTTCACTGAAACACATCCACCTTGACTGAGACTCAGCAATTAGATCGTCCGAGCACTAAAGGCTAGTTACAGTGGAAGTAGATGTCTCTTCTCCCATCTCATCCATCCATTTAGATAATTGAAGGATTGGGAAAGCCATCGTGTACAAGCAGCAATCCCAGCATGCACCTCTTCCCTCTCGTCCGGCGTGACTGACAGCTTTCCCTTTTTAACGATCCTATATCCAGCAAGTTCAATTTACCTTATTGCAACATGGTCAGGGGAAGGGGGGTTGTCCCGTCACTCTCTCTCCCTCCCTCTCTCTCTCTCTCTCTCTCTCTCTCTCTCTGTCTCTCACTCACACACACACACACACACACACCCCACAACAGCCTTATAAGACAAGTTAATATGAAAGAGTGGGAGAGACACAGAAGGAAAATGGAGTGAGAGAAAAATACAGAAATGAAGAGAGAGACAAGGAGAAAGAAGGAGAAACAGATAGATTTCTTTTTATTAAAGATTTTTTTCCTACTATGAAAGCTGTTTGAACCATGTGTTACCATAGCTGTGTGTCCTCTCCTGTCCTCTTTTCTCCTGTCCTCTCCTCTCCTCTCTGACACACTCATCCACAAAATTAGTGTAATCTTATGCGCATAGAATGGTTTACTCACTGTGCATCCTCTCTTTGCCGCTTTGTCTGAACTTTTCATTTTATAGGAATTTACAGGATTGTTGTTGTACTTCCATTTTTAAATGCAAATTTTAAAATAAGCATAAAATGGAAACCATCAGAACATGGGGCTCAAATGTAGCTTTCACCAGCTGAAACAGTTAATCTGTTTTAACATTTGTCGTAGGGCATTGTGTGGCATTATTGAACAGGTATCAAATGCCAAAATGCTGTAACTGTCCGTACTGGACAGAAGACCATTGGTAAAAGCAATGCCAAAAGTTCAATCACAACGGCCTTTTGTCTTGTACTGTGGATGAAGACACTTCTGTGTACACTTGTGATGTGTACAGTTCTCCCACTAAACAGTCATGGTCATGGTCAAATGTTTAGCTTTCATACCTGTAGTTGCTCTTTGAGTTCCTTTATAATTGAATCACATTCCAAACATACCCAGACAGACAGACACCCATACACAAACACACACACACAATGGTGCCTGAATCAGGTGTCTTAAGTCAAGTGGATGTTGGTGCCATTTTCACTGACTAATTAACATTAATAAAGAGGCTGTTCCTTGTCTCTGCATGTTTTATTTCACTCCTAAAATCCCAGGACAGTCGACAGCACCAGAGCTCGGGGAAAATCCGACTGTCACATGCAACATGACGGACGAGTGGTGGTGTCAGAGCCACGCGGCTCCACCGTGACAGATTGAGAAGAGCCGTCCCTCAGTCAGACAGGCAAGCTTCATTTTCAAATTAATAAATCTGAATAAAATATTTTGGCCTTCATTATGGGAGCGTGCTGCTTGACAGCTCCACATGGTGAGAGTGGAGGGGGAGATGGAGAGAAGAATGGAGAGAGGAATGAAGCTTGGAGGGGAGGAGGCACTGCTGGTGAGAACAGCTTGCTCCAAATCCACCTGGGCTTCAGCATGTGAAGTGTGAGTCTGTAGGTGTGTGTACAAATATGTGTGTATGTGTGTGTGTATGTGTTTGTGTGTGTGTGTGTTAACATGTCTAACAGTGTGTGCTGTGCATCAGTAAGTGGTTATCCCCTGTTATGCGCGCATACCATGTGTGTTAACGTCGGCCCATTGAGAGCATTCGCATCTGATGGATCGAATCCTGTTTTCTACTGTCAGGCTCTCTGTGGTCGTCGGTGACTAGCTAAATGCTGAAAATACTCTTTTCCCCAGAGGACTGAATTAACGCTCAGCTCTCACAACCGCCCAAACATACGGCGAGGCCGTCAAACTCACAAAACATACACAATGCAAAACATTGATTCAATCCTGCACCACTCAGAGCTTATCTACAATGGCTGCTGGTGGAATAGAGCTAATAAAATAATTTTTTCCATATAATGCTAAAAATGCTTAAAATCTGAGTTTTATGCTTCAAACTATTCAAAGAGCATATGATGGGCAGGAATGTAGGCCTGTACAATACACCTGACTCTGCACCTGACTCTGTTGAAACTCTGAACTAAATTTTAAAACGTGTTATTCTGATATACTGTTGCATTTGATCACAAATGTTTTGTTTTTGAGTATTTGATTATAATATACAGCCTCCCAAAAGTCTCCAAATATAGTGAACTATGCTTGCCAGCACCACGGAGGTTTGCCTTCATCAGCGGATGTTCGTGGACGTCCAATTCTCGGTTGGTCCTTAACACTTCCAGTCTTTCTGAATTTGTTATAAGTATTATTTATGTATATTATTTTGAATACTCTGCTTAAAAAAACAACCAATAGAAACCAACACTATCTACATCTAGTAGGCATAACATGCCACCAACAGAAGGCAAAAAATCACCAATAGATACCCACATGGATCATTACAGTTTTCATTAAAACCAATACAATTCCCATAATAACCATTAAAACAATTACAAATTCTATGATGATTTCTATTGTGTGTGTCCCCAAACCCTCAACAGGCTATTATATTATTTATGTACTTGAATTTTATTGTCATTGTTATATTAGTATTAAACTAGTAACTCAATGTACCTAATAAAAATAGCAACTCGGTGTATGTGTATGTGTCAAAAATAACTGCAGGTATTAACAGAAGTATAATAAATGTAGAAAAGTAGTAAACAGTACAGAACAGTACACAAATACACAGTTTCTTGAAGAAAAAAATACATTTGTGTGTGTGTGTGTGTGTGTGTGTGTGTGTGTGTGTGTGTGTGTGTGTGTGTGTGTGTGTGTGTTTTTAAAGCAGACCATTCACTTAGAAAGGTTCTACATTTTTATTGCTGCCATAGCAACAACTAGAAATTCTATCAGAGATGTCATTAAGGTTATGTCCATGGCTAGACCTGGAAATAAGAAATCTTCTGTCCTGTTAATACAAAGTCTCTGAATGAAACATTTAGATCTTTTGGGTTCCCTGATGTATAGCCCATTACAGCTTATTTGCAAGAGGCACAATAAACAATTCCTTCAGTTATTAGCAAGAAGATAAAAAAAATCCTTTAGAGCCTGCGAGTTAATAAATATGTACCATATAGTGAACGTTTGCATGCTATAGTATCATAGGTTTTTGGAAGATTATTTATTTTACAACCTGACCAGCTTGACTGATGTTTTTGTCTTCTTGATCACTCTCTGGATCATCCTGACAAATTACAAACCGGAATTTTTAGGTATTGTTTTAGCTGCTGTTTTATTAATTGAATAATATTTAAGCACCAAAAGAATGTTTTCAGTGTTAGAAGTGGATAAAGCAGTGGATTGTGACTATTCATTTTGTTGGAAAAACAACAACAACTCACCCAATTTGCGGTCAATTTGGCAACTCTCTCGTTAACTATATTGTCTGCTGCTCTTCCTCCAATAAAAATTTTATAGAGTGAGTTTGGGGTAGTAGCATTTGTGCCCCAGCTGGCCTCTAATCCTGCTTGTTACAGTTCCTATTTTTGACCACTAGGTGCAAGAATAATTCTTAGGAGCTAAATGAGGCAGTGAGTGTAACATCTAGAAAGTTGAGCAAATCAATGAAACATTTGCTTATACTTGTCAAATAGCAATTGTGTGTGTGTGTGTGCGTGTGTGTGTGTGTGTGTGTGTGCTTTTAAATCATTTGTCACTCAAAATCGGCAATTAGTATTTAAAATGTATCAGAACTTGAATAAGGATTTTTTGAATATTAATATTAACATTTCTTGAATGGCTAATATATATAGTGGGGCACCCGGTCTATTAATGAGCCGTCACTGAATGCACTGTTTATAGTCCAGTGTATTTGTTATGTCTCTAGTGTGAATATGGGTAATATGTTACATTCAAATTTAAGAGCAATGGCAATACAATTTGCACAGGATATGTGCTATATGGAAATGAGTAAGGGTGGGCAATTTTGGATGTACAAACCAGGGTGAGATGATGGAGACTGGTGAAATCTTTAGCCAGTGTTGCAATTACATGGTGGGGGAAGGGTGTCTATGTCCAAGCAGAGGCTGCATGGCTGCCAGGCAAAACAGATTAAAATTCAAAAGCAAAACTAATATGCCCTTTGAAGACGGAAAGCCTCTGTGTGTGTGAGTGTGTGCAAGCATAAGAACTTACAGCTCCGGGCTGTAACTCATTTCAATATGTAAATGCATCAGTAGCACAAAAGAAATTCAGGCCACATTATGTATACACACCACATTAAAAAAAAAAGGTCAGACAGGCTTCACTGTGTCATTAAATTGTATCATCATTTTTATTTCTATGGTTTTTTTTTCTCTTTGCATGTATTATAGCAACTGAAATGAGCTTATTTGCAATATTTATAGGAGAGATTAATAAATAGCATGCTATTGTTATGACTTCACAAAATCTTGGCATAATACAAAGTCATAAATTAAGCAGCCAAGCCAGGAAGCCAAACAAGTAATGTATGTATTCTTGAAATTTCTTGAACACACACAAACACACACATGTTTATTTATTGTTTGCTTAACACAGCTAGAAGGAAAATGTTGGTGTGGTAGATGAGTAAAGAGTCAGATGGGAAAAGAAAACATATATATGAGCAAACATACAAAAGCTGAACCATAACCATTGTTTTTTTAAATACCTTTGGACCTATTAATGTTTAGCATTAAATGGGAGCATTTATTATGATATCATCACTGCATCCAGAAAAGTCTAAAGCATCCAAACCATCTTCCTATGAGGTGAATGCTGGTGGTTAGCACGTTCGCCTCACACCTCCGGGGTCCGGGGTTTGAGTCCCGCCAGGGCCGTGTGTGCGGAGTTTGCATGTTCTTCCCGTGCTGCGTGGGTTTCCTCCGGGTACTCCGGTTTCCTCCCCCAGTCCGTAGACATACATGGTAGGCTGATTGGCATATCTAAAGTGTTCGTAGTGTATGAATGGGTGTGTGAGTGTGTATGTGATTGTGCCCTGCGATGGACTGGCATCCTGTCCAGGGTGTACCCCGCCTTGTGCCCAATGTCATTTTTAATCAATCTGGAAGATTCCAGAAATTGATGTAATGACTTTTAGAGGCTTCTGATTGGCTAACTGGGAGTGAGAACACCAGTGGCTGTAAAATGGCGTACCTTATAGGCAATGCTTTTTGCCCTTGCTACCATGAAAAAATCCAAACAAGTTAGCCAAGACTTCAGAGTTTATTTTTATAATTATAATCCAATGGACTTATATAAACACTGTAGGGTGTAAATTCAACACTGTGGGTGTTAAATCAACGCTGGCGATTTTGCTGTACTCTAAGACCATCATTAAAAAGCCAGCTTGATGTTGGAAGCTGATCACCAACCTTTTGGGGGTATGTTCTGTGGTCAGATGATCTGATTGGCCATAATGATCAGCGCTCTGTGTGGAGGAAAAAGGGTGAGGCTTTTAATCCCAAGAATACAATTTCAGCTGTAAAGCATAGGGGTGGCAGCATCACATTGTGGGGGTGGAAAAGGGTATAAAAGCTGCTGTTCTTATCACGCAGAGCAGTATTAACAAGCATAGCATTAAAAATGTGGAAAATTGTAGACCCTGGAAAAAGATAGGATGTGTCTCAGAGCTCAGTTCTTACAATACTGAAGTGCTCTCACACATTTCAGAACAGAATTTTTCTGTATGCTTGCTTCACTGTTCCACACTTGCACACCTTTGGGTGCACACAATACATGGCACCTTGCACTCAATTTTAATGACCACACTCACTGATACTGCTCTGCATGCTCAGGTTGGCTGCTCTCTCTTAAAGATATACAGTCAGGTATATAATTATTTGGACAGTGACATAATTTTCATAATTTTGCCTCTGGACACCACCTCAATGGATTAGAAATGAAGCAATCAAGATGTGAATGTCATCAGACATTAAAAAAAAACAACAACATTTCATTTATTTTCCATAAGAAGCTCTTGGGTTGCTTTCACTGTACCTTTTTGGGGAATTATCCATCTGTACTGTGAAGCGGTATCGGTTTTGCAGCATTTTACTGAATTTGAGCAGAACGTATAACTCTCAATCTTCAGAATTCATCCTGCTACTTCTATTAGCAGTCATATAACATGGTCATTTGGTGTTGCTGAGCTCACCAGTGCATTCCTTTTTTTTTTTAAATGTACCAAATTGTTGTGCCTAAAATTATTGCTACCTCTCTAATATGTCTGTTTTGTTTTGGGTTTTTTTTTTCATCCTTTGCATCAGCATCTCTTTGGACAGCATATTGAGAGTTACCATTACCAAATGCCAATTCAACACTTGCAATCAACTCCAGACCTTTTATGTTCATAATTTAACACCTGGCCATAAAACTTGTTACCAGTCAATTGTCGAATTACTGTTGAGCCTTTGAAAATGGAGGAACTCCATAAAAATAATTCCTAAATGGTTAATGCAATATTTTTGTTACACTCATGAAATTAAATCTGAAAGTCTGCACTTCAATTGCATCGTGATTGCATCATTTCAAATCCACTGTGGTGCTGTGCTGAGGCAACATAACAAAAATCGCACCACTGTCCGAATACTTATGGACCTGACTGTAATATCAATGACATAAAGATGTTTTATTGGGTTACTTGTATGTAGGAAGATGCTGCAGAAGCTCAGCACAGTTTTGCAGTCTGCTTTGCTTTATATTAGGCTTACGTTGCATAGGTATCATATAACATCGGATATTGAAATTAGATAATTTTTTTCCCAAGTATGAGGACAAATAAAAAAGAATAAATTAATGCATGCCTAATTTTCACTAATGATCACTTAGTGAAATTTGATCAACTCTATTCCAAACAAAGACAAAATAAAGTACCAACAATGGGACATAACAATAACAGGAACTATACCATAAATATTACTGTAAGTCAGAATTACCCAAGCTGGGATGGAGATCATTGTGGAGATCAGGTGATTGAAAATATTGTGCTGAACAGTCAAAAAAGACCAGACTGCAGTGTGTGTGTGTGTGTGTGTGTGTGTGTGTGTGTGTGTGTGTGTGTGTGTGTGTGTGTGTGTGTGTGTGTGTGTGTTTCTGAGAGACGTGCCCTCCTAATGCCTTTTGGCAACTCATGTACAACTGATAGGACAATATTTCATATGAGGTCAAGGCCCATAACACACCTTTTCAACACTGAGGAGATGAATCGGGCCTGACTGGCTCATTCAGAATTCACCAGACAAACACACACACACACAGAAACACACACACACACACACACACACACACACAGAAACACACACACACACACCCACCCACACACACACACACCCACCCACCCACACACACACACACACACACACATATACACACAGAGTATGACTGTAAACTGTATAGGCAGGGACAGAGTAGAGACAATCTTAACCTGTCATTAATGATGAAAGCAGCAGTCTGAAAGCGAGACGCTGCTTATTACAGTGGATAAATAGGCAGGAGCAGCTAGTGAGCTAATCTACCAGCTCTTCCCTTCAACCGCACATCCAATACACTCAATAACTGGCAATAGAGATTAATCTCAAAATGTTATTTGCCGGTCGTTTGGGAAATAACAAATGCTGTGCAAGATAGTTTCAGAATTTCTCATTCTCTATTGTAAAGAGAACGAGAGCAAAAGTAATAAAGCACCATTGCAGAATGAGTGGAATCTCTGACACAGTTATAATGCAAATATTACCTTAATTAAGCATTAAGTATTTAAAGAAGTTGGCAGAATACAGGCAGTAAAAGAAGGAATAAAAATTTCAGCCATATGAGTGGCTGAATATTAGCTTGCCTGCTAGAGAACATAACTAGTTGTTGAACCAAGTAGATACCATTATCTATTCTTACAGGTACTGCGTAGAAGAGTAGTGATGGTGGAAAATGATCCGTTTTGTTATCAAATGTCACTTTAGTTCATCTTAGCCTAAGATCAGCATATAAAGTATCAAAGCCATAAAGAGACCTGCCTTTTCCTTGACCCTCCCTTAACCCACACCTCCTCCTCCACCTCTCTCTCTCTCTTTCTCTCTCTCTCGGTGCAAGGTATCTCCCCGGCGCACCATCCTTATTCAGCTCCAGACTGACAGTGTGTTTAATCTTTTCTCAGCGTCTCTCCTGGAGATTGGGGAAACAAAAATCAATACTTCTCTGGCAGGCATTCTGGAGGGCTGTGAATTACAAGGCCGCCGTCCCCGCAGCGTCGACTGGCCTTGAGCAGAGAATCATGGGAGATCGGACCAGGTCAGGGGTCATGACAGGAGCAGTGTGGGCAAAGAGAGGTATTTACTGCAGGGCCTGCCTGAAATGAGAAATAAGTCCTGTACTGGAGCCAAGAGGCACTGAAATCAAGCAGACCTTTTTTTTCCAGACAGTTCAGGTCTCTCTGTTTCTAATAGACACTCAGACTCGTGTTCAGTCTCTTTTTCTCTCTCTTTCAAACACACACACACACACACACACACACACACACCTCTTCAGATGATGTATAGTGCCTCTGACGGTCATCTGGCCGAGCAGAGCCACAAATCCTGCAGGAGAACATATCGACACCCTGGTGTGTCATTAGGTTTTAATCACAGAGGTGATGCACGCTTCAATCCCCACTGTGCCACAGTGCTGGCCACAGACCAAACACTTATAGCTGACCTCCATAAATCCACCCCTACCACACACACACACACACACACACACACACAGAGACCTTTCAATCTGCAGCTTTAAAGATGACAATAATTATCTCTCTCAACAAACACAGCATTTAAATGCAGCTCTTTTCTGTCACCTGATGCCTGGAACGTGCCACTAGTTTTCCCATTCCTCTGTGTTATGAAGAGAATACAAGGAACAGCAATAAGTCCAGAATGAGCTGAATTGCTGGCTCTAAAATTAGCATAAATATTAACTGGAAAAATATTAATTAAGCACTCAAGGTACTTGGCAGGATACTGGCAGTAAAATATGCTGTAAAATCTGTGAGTGCTGTGTGACAACTGTTCATTAAATGACAATTACAGTCACCGAATAAGTCAGCCATTCCAACAAATCACAAAAATACCACCAGCATCCGGATTAGTGTGGGATTTGGTATAAAGATGAAAATAAATCTGAGAATTAGAAATGGAATAACACTATGAATAAGAAAAAATTAATAAACATTTGAAATGAACAAATTATATTAATTGAATAATTCATTATATTATCATCCATAGTACAGAGCAAATCCAGTGTACATACAATGCATACTACTTCAGCACCAAGTACTTTCACAATGCGTACATTATTTTACCATGACAGTTACTTGGCGGGATGGATACGACATAAATAAATGCAATTAAAAATGCTGTCTGGAATCACTCCAGTGTCTCCCTTATAGTGACCTTGTCACGCCAGCAGTGGAATCTTTCAGAAACTCCACTTCCCAGAATACACAGCTGCCTACAAACATGGCCGACCATGGACTACAATCCCCAACACCTCACTCCACCTGCAGATTCCCATTCACTGGAATACTAATCATGCACACCTGTTTCCAATCACACCCTCACTCTCCAGTATACATACTGTACACAGACTCTCACAATGACTCTTTGTGAAGTAAAGCTTAGTGAACTCTGACCTGATTTACTAATGCTTTTATTTCAGTGATTGCTATTCCGGTTTCTGATCTCGCCTTTCTTCCTGGTTTTTGCATTTTGGATTTGGCCTTTGTATTTCTGTTTGCTGATCATCTGACTTTTTACGTGTCCATGTTCATGACTTTACTGCATGTTTTAGAATTGTTTCCCAGTTTTAATAAAGATTTTAAACTGCAACTGCATCCATCTCCGACTCTGCTGCATGACAGATCTATATACATAGAACAATGTGTGCAGGAAATAGGGAAGAAATGAGCGAGGGAGCATTTTCAGACACAGTGTCAGAATTAGAATTTAAAATGAGAAGATTAGTATCAGGGTGCTATAGTGACTCCAGGGTTGGGGGTTCGATTCTTGCCTCTACCCTGTGTGCGCAGAGTTTGAATGTTGTACCCATGCTTTGGGGGTTTCCTCCAGGTACTGAGGAAGGACACTCCAGGAGTGTCCTCCCCAAGTCTGAAGACATGCTTTGTAGACTGATTTTCATTTTCAAATTGTCCATAGCGTGTGAGTGTGTGCGTGATTGTGCCCTGCGGATGACTTGGCACCCAGTCCAGGGTGTTCCCCGTCTTTTGCTCCAGGTCTCCTGGAATAGGCTCCAGGCTCCCCACGATCCTGTGTAGGATAAGTGGCACAGAAAATGGACGTGTGGATGGAAGATTGGAATTAGAATTGGACTAAGAACAGATTGTCCAGGTCACAGATATCACAGATAATGAAGTAGCTTTGGCACTTCCACAAATGAACACAAATAAAACTACTATCCTAATCAGTGGTGAATTTGGAGCTTATCTGGAATCACTGGGCATGAGGCAGGAGCACATCGTGGTTGGTATGCCAGTCCATTGCAGGGCTCATAAAAACTCTTAGAGGCAATTCTGATTCCACCTACCTGCATGTTTTGGAGAGGAACCCAAAGGAATCTGATGAATACACGAAAAACGCGCTTAATTCTTGAAAACCAGATTTCCACCAATTTTACAAACCGAAGACCAAATAAATGTTTCAACTGTCATTTTACAGAACATGTCTGAAGGAGAAAGCATTCAATTAACGGCATCCAAGACAACTGCGGATCACAGCAGTACAGCTTTAGGACCTACTGATCATAATGAGGGTAAAACTGGGTTCTGCGGGGCTCATCTAAATTACTGATGACCACAGCTTCAGATTGGAACCAATCCAGAGAGAGAGAGAGAGAGAGAGAGAGAGAGAGAGAGAGGTGCATATCAAAAAATAATTTGGAATAATGATAGTGCACTGCATGCAAACTGCTCTTAATAGAGTCAATACCATAATTGTGATTTTATCATTAACTTCCACTGGTTTAAATTGCTGCTAACATGCAATGTCCCTCCCACCTTTTCTTTATTCATGTCTATCTATTTAGCTATTTCTTTCAGTGTTTTTCTTACTCTCTTGCAATTCGATCTCTCTCTTTCTCTCTCTTTTCTTTCTTTCTTTCTTTCTTTCTTCCTTTCTTTCTTTCTCTCTGTCCCCTCAGTCTTTCTCTCAAAAGAGCCTTTTGTCCTCTCAAAATCCTTGACAGTGACAATGGCATTTATTGCAGTACCCCTTGCATGTATGATCACCAGCTAACAAACACCATCATTCTTAAAGAGTTCAAATACAGGTCCAGAATGAGGTTCATCAGTTCCAGATATGGCTTGATTAATTTGCGTTTGAGAGGCAGAGCTTTAGCGGTGGGATCGATAGCCATGCGGTCACCTGCCAATATCGTGCAAACTGACTAATTAGCCAATAGGCTCTCTGGCAGGACTGACACTGAATGCACAAAGAGTTGCCAAGAGGAACACTGCATCCCTATTCTGTTTTCAAAGCACCCTCATCCACTTGCCCTTGCCATTTCCTCTAGGTTTGATCCAACCATACGTTTAAGAACTATTCAGTTACTTTATTAGTAAAGTTTTTTATATGATCATTAGATGAGGAATTGAGTTGACATCAGAGTGACCTTGAAGAGCGCAGCTTATATAAAAAGTATCATAAATCCAACCATTGGATCACTTTCTTTCTTTTTTTTATTTTAACCCAAGGGGGTCAAACTCAATTTCTCACAGGTCATGTTGATATTTTTGAAACAATTGGTTCCTCACTGGCCCTGTGGGTGGTTAAAGGTTTGTTCTTTCCTTCCTAAAGGAATGTTACTTGTATAACCCCTTAAATTTCTAGGCACCATCAATGTGTGTAAACATACGATCCTGTTTGTAGTTACAAAATAATCCATAGTAGTTATTGAATATTATGCATTACTATAAATATACGAATATATTTATAATATTTTAAGACATTTAAGGGTTCCCCATGAAGGACAAGGTTTCTAGGTTTAAACCTTTAAAGATTATTTATTTATTTATGGTTTTTTTTTTTTTTTTGCATTTATGTATTTAGAACATTTCTAGGAAAAAGAAGGGATAACAGATTATTTGACTGTATGCTTAACTGATATTATAATGTACTTAGTATTGCAATGCAACCATTTGCTAAATATACATTTAAAAAATACACAAATGACCTGTTCTCCATGGCAGAATAATTGGGATTCCTTTGGAAGCAATAAAACTGATGAATCTCTCTATAAATACCAAAAAACGTTCTGGTTGTGAGTGTGGGTACCATACTTATATTTGTGTCATAATGGTGATGTGTATTGTGCAGTATACAGTCATGCCTGCTTCAGCTTCAGTGGAATCTCACTGTCTTTTCTCTGCTAAGAATAAACATGATCTCTATGGAATCTCGATTTCTATGGAAACTGCTCACACTTTCCATCAACGATTCCTTTTTTCAACATTGTTGTTGGTATTTACACTGGTAATGGTGGAAAGGTAAATAATTGGCATCACTGCTGTTGTGCATGTGGAATTGATGGAACTGGTGATGGATTTTGCAATATGGAGTCAATCATAACATTATGCTCATAATGCTCTAATTTGTTAGCTATAGTTAACATGAGCAGAATGATATAAGGCATTAGCACTTGAATTGATGCCTGTAATGTAACCAACACCAGCTTGTTTCTCCTTGGAAAAAAATATAGTTAGGACGCACTGATGGCTAGCTAGTTAAGCATTCAGCAGTCACAATAAAGCTCATCCAGGTATCATGGTGTAATATTTTTGTTATTATTTTGTTTAGTACACTAGCATGTGAATGTAACTTAAGAATGATGCTTTGTCCTAATTTTCTACTTTCTGAGTCAGACTCAAGCAAAAAACTTAAACAATAAACAAGTCAAACCCTTTGGTTTCTGAGTTTGAGCTAAGGGTTAGGTTTAGGTCTAGGCACAATATTAATTCGCTGCATTAATAAAAATGTCAAAGGAAGGTTCTTACAAGTATACATGTGTGTGTATGTGTGTAACACCATGAAACAAACCTCCCACATGCTTATCCAATAAAACCTACAATGCTTCTTTTTTTTTTTTTTTTTTTTTTGAGAATTCTACATTCTTAACTACTGGATAATACAATGTCTTGTTAATAAAAGAAGTTACAGCATTTAAGATCCTTGTGTCATATATCTTAATTCCTCATCCCACCTGCAGCGTTTACCTGAAGCCATTGGAGGATGCTAATTTGACAGAACTAATTGCTATACAACAGAAAATCTATAAATAGCCAGTGGGAAGGCTGATTGCACATGAGAGCGAGAACTCAACACGGTTTGTTTTGACAGGAACGTGACAGAGTTTAATGAAAAGCCCACTGTTAACTCTTGCTATGAATATGTACATCACTGGTTCAGAAACTCTTGATGATGGTTTTTACACCGTCTGTCCACTGCCTAGGATAAGATACCAGTATCAAAATTTATGACAACTTTGACAAGAGCAATACTTGTATAGCAAGTTTCATGCATCTAAATTGCATTTTAATATGGGTTCAGAAATGAAACATGACAAACAAGAAGAACAATTACAGGTAGTCTGGCCAATACACAGATTTACTCGGTTTGCTTGGTAGTGCTTTACTATAAGGTCCACAGTAAGTATATAGTAAAATTTAACTAATGATTTCATAATGAAAAATTAATATATGCACTTAGCCTCAGAGTATCAAAGACCACAGAGGTTCAAACGTTTAAGGCTAATTTATCAAACCATCCATTTTCTGCACGTTTATCCTACACGCACTGGAGTCTGCAGCCTGTCCCATGGAACAAGGCAGGGAACACCCTGGATGGGGAGTAGCCCACCGCAGAGCACAATCACACACACATTCACACACTACAAATGATTTAGAGATGCCAAACAGCCTACAACGCATGTCTTTGGACTGAGAAAAGAAACCGGAGTACCCAAAGGAAACCCCCAAAGCACAGGGAGAACATGCAAACGGTGTGCAAACAGGAAAGAGGCAGGAATGGAACCCTCAACGCTGGAGGTGCAAGGCAAACATGCTAATCACCAATTTATTTATTTATAACAGATTATTTGACTGAATAATTCTTATTATGTACAACCCCAATTTCAAACAAATTGGGACACTATGTAAAATGTAACTCAAAACAGAATAAAAAAAAGTCTGGAGTGTTATGCAAAGAATGGCAATTAAGTTTGAACTCTTTCACCATTACTGGAAGATTTACTAACGAGCTACATTGCTGCTGCCTTTTTACAGTACTACATAGTGACTACAAGTTATACAACAACACTGTTATGCTTCTCTTATAACAATGTTATTGCCAAATATCATAATCATCTTGAAGAAATTTAAGGACAAAAGGTCCCAAGAAAAGCTGATAAAATTTTCTATATTAAATTGTGTTTACTAAAGTGATCACTTAATTTTAGTTCACAAAACTATATTATTCTGTTAAATTTTTATTTAAAAAAGTTTATATGAGTAATAATTAAATAAAAGTGAATTGCACAATAACAAATAACAAGTAATTAATGTACTCAAATGAAAGATTAAACAATATGAAATTGTTATAATAAACAATGAGAATGACCGTTAGGAACATCCCAGAAGACACATATGAGTTACAGTGCCTTGCGAAAGTATTCGGCCCCCTTGAACTTTTCAACCTTTTGCCACATTTCAGGCTTCAAACATAAAGATATAAAATAAAAATTTTTGGTGAAGAATCACCAACAAGTGGGACACAATTGTGAAGTGGAACGAAATCTATTGGATATTTTAAACTTTTTTAGCAAATAAAAAACTGAAAAGTGGTGCGTGCAAAATTATTCGGCTCCTTTACTTTCAGTGCAGCAAACTCACTCCAGAAGTTCAGCGAGGATCTCTGAATGATCCAATGTTGTCCTAAATGACTGATGGTGATAAATAGTAATAATAAATTTCTAGGGGGCCGAATACTTTCGCAAGGCACTGTACATACTTAGCTTCCTAACTGAAACAGCCTAGCTTTACTTCCAGTTTAAACCTGTTGCACTTCTTATGCTTTACTAATATAACTGAAGCTATTTTCAATTGCTTTTTTAATCAATCATCTGACAAATAGAAATGAAAGAAATCGAAAAAAGAAAACTCCTATAGACAGGCGTCAAAATAATGTGGTTCTATATACTATGGCTCAACTGGTTATCGACTCAACTGATCAGCATTGATAGGTTTTGGATGTTAAGCATGGCATATTATATGAATATTATACCAAAGTGGAAATGTTTTAACACATGTAAATAGATGTGGAGTAATTAGGTTCTTGGTCAAACTGGTCCTTAATTATAAGGTTGTTGTTTTTTTAATAACAGAATATGACCAACTAGATTCATAAAATGGGTATAATATACATTTATTTTGAAGTGCAAGCATTTACAATCAAAGAGAACTGTCACGTTTGGCGAATGGAGGCCGAAGCAATCGCAGATTTTTTGGCAAGAAACAAACACGGAGACAGAAGTGACGTGAGTCCATAACAACGAAAGACCCCGAAAGAGTGCAGACAAAGACTATATATACACATTGGTGCTAATGAACAAAAACGTGAGTCAGGTGCATGTGGTCAGGTGGTGTAGTGCAGTGGCTGATGGGACATGGAGTCCCGAGTTTCCGGATACGTGACAGATCCCCCCTCCAAGGGGCGCTACTCCTGTCCAAAATCAAAGGGCCAAATCGGGGGGAGCGAGGTTCTCCGCGAGGCTCACGGGGGGAGCGAGGTTCTCCGCGAGGCCAGGGAGAGGAGCGAGGTTCTCCGCGAGGCCAGGGAGGAGGCGAGGTTCTCGGCGAGCCCCAAGGGAGGAACAAAGGGCACTCCGGGAGCAATGAGGGGGAACGGAGACCTCCGTGGAGCAGGAGGGGGGAGCCCACCCAGCGCGCGCAGCGCAGGGAAAGGAGCGACGTCTTACCGCGGAAGGTGGGCAAAGTGGTCCTCAGCGCAGCAGGATGGCAGAGAACACGCAGCCGAGCAGGAAGGCCGGCGACGACCTCAGCCGAGCAGGAAGGCCGAGCGTCCCAACCCAAGCAGGAAGGCCGAGCGACGTCCACAGCCGAAGCAGGAAGGCCGAGCGACGACCTCAGCCGAGCAGGAAGGCCGGCGCGTCCACAACCGAGCAGGAAGGCCGAGCGACGTCCACAGCCGAAGCAGGAAGGCCGAGCACGTGCCACAGCCGAGCAGGAAGGCCGGCGACGTCCACAGCCGAGCAGGGATGCTGAGCGGCGTCCACAGCCGGGCAGGGATGCTGAGCGGCGTCCACACGAACAGGAAGGCTGTGCGACGACCTCAGCTGAACAGGACGGCTGACGACGAACCTCAGCTGAACAGGAAGGCTGAGGCACCTTAAGGTAGCTGAACAGCGGGGAGTCCCTGAGGTCAGCGAACAGAGGTGAATTCATAAGTCCGCCCGGAGCTGGAGCGTCCTCACACACATAGCGGGGCGGCGGAGAGACCTCCTTCACAGGACTCACCGGCTGCGCCGACTCTGAGGTAGCTGAACAGCGGGGAATCCTTGAGGTCCGCGAACAGAGGGGAATCCATGAGACCCATCGGGAGGGAGGGTGGGAGCAAACTGCTGTATCCGGAAAAAAAATAAAAAT
>CM022767.1:24245395-24405395 GCA_012411365.1 Ameiurus melas | reverse complement strand
TATTGCTAGATAGCTAACTATGTAGCTAAAAACATGTATGAATTAAGATAGTTAGATAGCTAGCTAATGAAGCTACCGAACAAGCAGAGCAACAGCATTTGGCAAAGTTAACTAGTCAGCTAATATGAGTTTTCTTTATTGATAATGAAGGTTGTGTTCACTTCAGAATAGCTGACTTGGTTAGTTAGCATAGGAACATACTAGAAAAAAGAACATTTTCCGACTAGTTATTTCCAAAGTAGTCGTTCCTCAGATTATTATTATTATTATTTTTTTTTACACCTGCTTGAGTAATTTTCCGAATTGACTACTTTTACTCAAGTGAATAGCACCACATTAACAATACTTTTACTCAAGTCAGTATGTTTTGGTATTAACTTGGCTGTTTTAGGTTGTGTTTACAGTAGTGATGTTTTTACAACACACCCCCTAGGCCAGAGCCACCCCAAGTTTGATGGTGGAATTGTAGCATGAAGCTGGCAGTAATGTGGGTGATAATATAGTTAAAAATTCAATTTGTAAAAATGGGCCATACCTATATAATATACAATATATTGCTAAAAAATTAGATTACATTGCTTATGTCAAGCATGAAATATATTGTAGCCTTGCTGTGTCTTTGCATAACAGCACTCATTTGCATACCCATGCGCTCCCATGGCTGCATGTTATTCTAGTGTTTAACATCTTTGTTTTATTAGCATAAGCACTTGCTCTTAATATAGAGACGTGCAGTTGTCCATGTTGTAATGTGTGCATTTACGGAAAAGATTTTTGGTGGAAACTAACATTACTTGCTTGTTCCATTAGCAATATTGCTGTAGTGCAAACTTCAGACACCAAACATGCCTTGGCTTATCTACTGCACTTGCAATAAGAGAAGACAGTGACCTGTTTCTCTTAGAATGAACCAAGAGGTTACTGTAGCAGCTTGGCTTTGCTCAGTAGTAGTAATCATAATGTGAGGCACACTGCTTTCATAGACTGCCAGTTTTGAGATGCTGTTCCAATGACTTCATCCCATAATCACAGTAAAGTGCTTCTTCCTGAGCGGCTCTATAGAGCACCAGCATGGGGATAAAGGTTGATGCAGGGACGTGAATCGTGCAGGAGATGCTTGATCTTGTAGCCCAGATCTCTCGGATTTAATGCACTTAGGCAAATAGAGGGGCGCAAAGCCATTTGGAGAAGTAGAGAGAGATTACACGAGCTGGTGATTTAGAGGCTGCCTGTCAGAGAGCCATGAGGCTGCCGTCGCCTCACTGGAGATGAAAATGGCTCCCATAATGGCTGAGGCGACGATTGTGCTGCACTGGACGGATGGACCATTATGGCGTGTCAACACAGAGAAGAAAAAAGAGCCCAACCATGAGGATGTGCAATTAGTGAGCGTGGGTAGGAGTCTGGGTGTATGCTTGGGGGTGGGGAGGGCAGTGGATGGGGGAGGCGAAGGGGGTACTGGTGGATTGGAATGAGACAGGCCAAAAGATTGGTGAAAGGTCTGCTAACGATGAGATTTATGAGTAATTCCACCAAAGACCTCCAGCACAATGGAGAAAGGGGTCATAATGAATTCTGTGCAAATGTTACAAGCAGTGAGGTAGAGGAGAGTGTAGGGGTCAGTGATGTTAGACACTCCTGTCCTGTCCTGACTAACAGTATAGGGGTCAAGGGGGTTCATGTTAGACTTAAGCTATTTTATCACACATTCTTCGCATAGTTATGCACATTAAAACTGCAACACATTTGTTTCAACTATATCAAAACGTGACCTGTATGAAAATCAGTCCTAGTCATGTACGACATAAAAACACAAACCACGCAAAACACAACCCACTGTGTATAATTATATTTTTGGTTAATCCAGCATATACAGGCATTGAAATACTATTATATAATTCTACTATCAATTGTACTGTGTGTTTTAATATATTTCTTAAAAATCATACTCAAAGTTAGGTATGAAGCCTGAAAATTTACTGCAAGTACAAGCAATATAATAAAAATTACATGCACATGTCAAAATTGAGCTCCACCGGGTGAAACTGCTTGTTTATATTTACAAATCACTAAAAAAATAAAAGCCTCATACACATCACTCCCATCCTCTGCTAGGTTTTGAGTAATAAAGGTAATCCGTGGGCGGCTGAACGCACCTCGAGCCTGCTGGCTCTCGTTAACACACGCGGCTGCTTTCTACAAATGAGCCATGGCAATTAGTGCTGGATTAATTGGTGTCTTTATCTCATTAGGGCCAATCAGATGCTAGTATGATGAGGTTTGCTAGGCTCGGCGTTTGTTTAAGTGGATTGCTATAATTGCTGTCATTATTACGGGCTCTTTAGCGAGACGTGCTGAGAGCCATGCTGTGTGTGACTCCTCGAGCCCAGCAGTGTGTGGATCACCCCACAAAACACTCCTCCATGTGATGTTATGGAGCCCTGGTCATTAGCCCCTAACATAAACCCATTACCACACCCCCGTATTCGGGAGCAACCCGGCCTTTTGTGTTCACACCTAATTACTGACCCACCTAACCTCACACAAAGTTTTACAAGCCCCATTTCAGTGGATCTGGCAACTGGGAGAGACACTGCCCAGCATGTGATGTGATCTTTATGAAGCCCAAGGGTGTGTTTTGTCAGTGTTGACAGAGAAAAGACCTTAAGCCTGACACACACAGTCTAAAGGCTCTTTATAACTGAGCAATTGATGGTTAGTGAGCCCAAGAAAACACTGACAACGGCAGGCGAAAATGGTGATGAAAAATGTTAACTGACCTCCTGTCGACTCATTATATACAATACTCTGACCTTGCAAATTCATAAAACTGTAATGATAACCTACTTTGGCTATTTTGGATCTAACGGACCAAGACCTTGTTTTTATGACAGCGTTTAAAGATCTTTGCATATCATCTCTGGGAGGAGAGGAGGAATAAAACAGCAGCAGTATGAATTGCAGTGGAAACACTAAAGCCATTGATCCTACAGTGGACAAACTTTATACAGGCTTGTAAGTCCTCTAAAGGGACCAATCAAGTTTTATGTGCCTCATAACTGTTTCACCCCTCTTAAGCGTTAACAGCCAGAGCCAGGCTGAGTGGCAGTGAACTTGCAGCTAGTGAGAGAGGCCCTTCTTCACTATATTTGTAATAATAATATTTGAATAATAATGCAAATCTCTCAAAAAATATATGTCTCTTCTACTTTCAGAATGTTACAGATTTACTTAAGCAGTAATCAAAAAAGCAATAAACTGCAATGTGCGTAATTTAAGACGCCTAAGATGGTGCTACAGGGAGACAGGGAGGACAGCTGATCATTCATGCAGTGGAAAATTACATGTAACACTCATTAAACTGAATAGAAAAAAATTGTTTATCCTAAATATCACACCAACATTTTCCATCATCCATCATAGCCCAGCATTCTTCCACAAACTGATATTCAACATCAAACACACAATATTCCCCATAAAATATACACTAATATTCTACATCAAACACTGAACTTTCCCATTAAACACCAATACTTTCAAACAAAGCCCAACATTATTTATCCAATATACACCACTAAACACTGACTTTTTCTGTCAAACACCAATATCTACCATCAATCACTGAGACTCTCCATCAAACACCAGCATTCTCCAACACTCTACAATCATCATCAAACACCATCATGCACCAACGTTCTCAACCAATCACCAACATTCTTCATGAAATGCAAACATTCACCATTAAATACTTACATTCTCCATCACACAATAACATTCATCTCAAACCCCCCATATTCATATTTACCAAAAAACATCAAACACCAACACTGACCACTCCAAATGCTAACGTTCTCATTCACACACCAACATTTACCACTAAACATAATCAAACACCAACTCTTACCATCAAATGCTAACATTCTTCTTCACAAATCAACATTCACCACTAAACATAATCAAACACCAACACTGACCCTCAAATGCTAACATTCTAAACCACATACCATCATTCTACATCAAACATTAACATTCTCCAACATACAACATTCTCCCTCAAACACTAACATTCTCCACCACACGTTAACATTCATCATCAAACATCATCAAACACCAACAATGACCCTCAAACACTGACATTCTTCACCACATACACTAACATTCACTAACAAACACTAATATTATCCGCCACACACCAACATTTTCCATCAAATGTCACTTTACAGTTGACAGAGTGCTTTTATAATGTTCAGTAAATAAACCCTGCACAAATACTAAACCAGAGTAATTTTGTTTGTAAATGTGGATCTACCAAACACACACACACACACACACACACAGATTTGACACACCAACACAACATTTGAGTTTGTTATGCTGTGGGCTTCACAAAGTAAATAAAGGAGCTGTATAAGTGCAAGTCTGCTGAAAAGAAGCTGTCTTTCCTACTTTTTCCCTCACAGCACCTGTCAAGGATCACTGCAACTGGCAGTGCATGATTTAGCACTAGAACAACAGAGGCTTTCAAAAAACAGTACAATATGCACATTCACCACGTTCCATGTTAGCTCCAAGCTTTCCTGAGCTGATCCTAGTGCAGTTTTACTGTAACCATAAAGCCTCTTTCTCACCTTTAATAAAGAATCAACTGCATGACTGGTGAATGTGGGACAACAACAAAAGTAAGGGCATTATGAGCATGGGAATTGAATGGAGTTTTTGTTATTATTTTTGAGTTTGGTAAAATGACAAAACATGCATTATTCAAGAGAGGCATCTCAGGGGAAACACTCATCTCCAAGTGGATGCAATAACTGATAAGTGTGCATCACTGTTCTCTCGGCTCGATTAAAACGGCAGCTTTTGTCTCACAAAGAAAAACACACAGGCAAATACACACTCAAGCAGAAATATTTATACCAGTGGCTAGCAGAAGCATCACTACTTCAAAAAACAATAGTCGGAGAAATTGCGAGAAAGCCCATGAAGAAATGCAGTGTGGTGGAGAACGCCAAAAAATTCTGGCTTTGCTCTCTTACATCTTTGAAGTACTCTCTCTCTCTCTCTCTCTCTCTCTCTCTCTCTCTCTCTCCCCTCTCTCTCTCTCTCTCTCTCTCTTTCACACACACACACACACACACAACACACATACTCTCTCTCACACACACACACACACACACACACACACACACAGTTTCATCAGCTAGGCATGCCTTTATCTTTGCCCTCTCCCCCTCTGTTTACTGCACGGATGGCCCCTCTCTCATTCTCTCATCCCTCTCCTCTTCTCTCCTCTCCTCTCATTTGTTAGCGAGGCTAACAAATTAGAACACTCAATGGATCAGCCTTTCTCCAGCCAAACCCTGCCTCATACAAGCACCACCGGTTTATACTGTATTCTGTTCATATACACCATTTATCTATTATTTATGACTAACCACTACTGTCATGTGCTGCTAGAATACACACTATCAGGCTAGCTCTCCTTCTCCCATCTTCCTGCTACAGTTTATCACCAGTGCTGTATACCTTGTACTTTCTATCTAAACGTTTCGATGCACTTTAATGAAAACAATGTCAGGTTCATTGTGTAAAGAACTATTAAATAAATACATTTTACTTCACAGTGAATTTGAAATAAGAGCAGATCATATCTTTCCATATATATATATTTCCTCTTTGCAACCACCACCACCCCCCAACCCCTTTTGGAAGTGTGTAAAGGCTCCTCTGACCCTCAGGCAGCCCATCAGTCCACGCATATGAATCATGGAAATGCCAACTGCAAAGGTCACCACGGCAACAGGGCACAGATGCCACGGCAACCAGGCCTAGACACCGGTCCATAATAAAACAAAAAACAGTGAATACAAACACACCGAATCATATTGATTCGCTAAAGGTCAGACTAAATGCAACTGAACTACATATATTTTGTTGCCTATTCATGACAAAAAAAAATAAAAAATTATAAATAAAATACTGAACTGCAAATGAATAAAGTCAATACATACTCTTATTCTGCAGTGCTTTGGATTCTTTTCAAGCTAAACATTGTTTAAGTGTGGTAAGTTTATTATGTATTGTAAATTGCTGTTTAAAATAATGACATGAAGTTTGACAGTCATTTGTATATTGTAATGGATTGCTCAAATGCTTTGTGTTCTTTTTGTTCCATTCTGCTAATTTGATTGGACAAGCAGTGTTCCAAAACTGATGATATTTAACAGCAATAGTACATTTCACTGTTTGTATCATGCCACTTGTCTGTGTTTGCTACATGAAATTCCAATTCTAGAAACAGTTCATTACATTGAAACTGTTACTACACTTACCACATGATGTCAGTAAGTCTGTGTATTACATAGCAACATGCAACACTAGTATTAGCTCAGTGTTTAAGATGGTGGCCTACTGATTGGAAGGTTGTAAGTTCAAACCCAGCCTTGCTAAGGTGCCACTGCTGAGCCCTTCAACAATGCCTTTTACCTTCTTCTGCTCAGGATAAGGACATCTGCCAAATGCTGTAAATGAATGAAAGATCAGTTCTTCTCTATTAGTTTCTTGTTCATAGGAATGTTGTATAAAAGCAATATCCCACTTGCAATCGTGCTGTTGTAGTGAATATTGGCACTGATATTCAGTACAACAGCACTCTTGTTCTTGAGATATTGCTTAAATAAAAAGCAAGAATAATGACATCACAGCATCTTTTAAGTGTTCCTGAGTTCAGATTCTTAATCATTGTGACTTTACTCCATTAGCCTCTGCAGAAAGGTCATGAAGGGGCAATGCATTATTTTAATCTAAATTATAGCATGGAGTCTAATCTTTATCTTACAAAGTTTTGTTCCGTGCTTCTGCAAAGACCCGGTAAATATTTTAAATAATTTGTTTCAGCACCCATTCCCTTTAGACCTCAGTGCAATGATTACCTCAGTTTTTATTTGTTTACACCACTGAAACACTGTAAGGGCTTCGTTTTTCATGCCAGTGCAAGCCAAATTCACCAAATAAGTGCTGTTATTTGGTGCTTTTAATATTTTCATGGTCATCAATCAGGCTTAACAGATGCAGGCATATTTTTGCTGACCTCAAGCGTAATATGATAAGTCCTGTTTTATATCTTCCAACCATTTTTTTGGTGCTCATTTTTTATGTAAACCTATAAAAAGGATTTAAATACAAGCTAAATACAACAGTTATTATTTGATCCTAAACAAAAAAGAAAAAAACAACTAAGTTGTGGCTTCAAACGGACAATTCAGACTAAACGTTTTTATGGTCCAGCATTTAAATCTACACTAGATGAACATTGACCAACATTGTTTTTTGTTTTGTTTTTTAATCTGAGCACAAACTCTCAGAAATAGAAATCCATACTAATCTATTAAAAAAAAGTATGATTCCTCTATTAAGACAACAAATTCATTTATTTAATAAAGTAATGTAAGTATACTAATAAAATGGCTCTTTTGCACTTGTTACCTCCTTTGGATGCTTTACATTTAGTCCCTCTTTAAAAGATGACTTCAAAATTAATTAAAAAACACAGTAACTCTTTAATTTAATTAATGGAAAAACAGAATACCTACATCTCTGAAAATGTAAAAATGTCATTGTATTTTTTGCTGTTGGACCTGTTATCAGATAAGTATATCTCTCAGCTTTAACTCTTCATATTATTTGTTTAAAAATGGGGGTTTGATTGTGTTGCACAGTGAAACTCAAATCCCATCACATTAAACAACAAATGTTTACTTGTAATGTGATCAGACATAATTAGTAGTCTATATTATCACCCATGAGGATCTAGACTCCACAGTTTAGAATGAATATTGAATGATGTTATACGTCCGAACGTAGCACTTTCTCTTTAATGCCTTCCATTAATCCATTAGCCTGATATCTGTATATTTATGTAATGACTTGCATTTTGTTTTGTTTTTTAAAGATGGGGGCTTTTGGATTGTTGGCATTAAAAAAAAATAATAATAATAAAAGTGAATAGTTGTATTAAACACTATAAATATAATATCTACATATGATATAGTGATAGACAAAACTTAACATATTTTTGCACTATGTTCTGTCAGCCAGCTGGTTATTCTTCCCCCAAAAAATCAGTATAAAAATGAGCTAAATCAGAGGTAAACAAAGCATGCAAAGTATAGGTGAAGAAGAGTGCTGCATTTTTAAAGGTGATGATAAAAATGCGTGAATCGTGAATGCATTAATATTTGTTACAGTTAGATGTGTGTGTGTTTTTTTTATAAATAAAATATGGAAAAATACCAGGAATCATAATACAGTAAACCCTATGAGCAGAGAGTCAGAAAGTGCATAGTTCAGAGAATGGTCAGGCAGAGATTTACCTGTAAGCAACCAAAACTTCTAGATCGCGATGACACAAGTTGAAGTCTCTCAAACTTGATCTGCGACAGCTTGCAAGCTGGAGTGAAAGGTACGGCACACTTCACCATCTATGAGTGTCTTCCCAACAGATGGATCAAAGATGTGCATCGCACTGAAAATCTGGAGATCTTAATAATTCAGCAACTTCTTGTCTGACATCGAGTGTAGTTCAGCTCTCTCTCAAACCGGGCACATATGGAAAGACAGCCGTTCCTCGCCCAGAAAAACGCGAAACTAACAGGAGAAGTCCCAAAAGAGATGAGAGAAAAAGCAAGAAAGGTACGGATGGACAGAATGCTACTCAACCCCCCTGAGGCCTTGCAAGACTTCTCCCTTAGTGTTTGAATTCATGTGTGTATGTGCGTTAGCGTGTGTGAAGTGTGTGTAAGTGTGCAGATGTGAACAGCTTGATACAGTGCACCACATGCTGCAGGGAAAAAGTCCTCCTGTTCAAAACGTTAATTTGTGCTGAAATTAGCGACCAGCCTGAAGTCTGCCATTCTGCAAATGATTGATTAAACTTACCAACTTTATCAAGAAAAACTTACTTGGAAAATAGTGAACAGGTTTTTTACCACAAATAAATTTGAAACCCATTCCGCATTTTCTATTAAACATAAACCATAAATGTCATCAATAAAGTCTTTAATTACTGACGTGAACCTTATTGAACCTCATTAAAACTGTTAATTTGATCTGTTGTTGGTATGCAGGGCTGTGCAGAAAATCAGACAATGGTCTCAGAAGGGTTTCACTGCTTAATGAGAAAATAAATGGAAATTAAATAGGGCTGTCAAAATGAAGGCATTAATAACACATTAACACCATATATTTTTATGCCACTATTTGTGATGCATTAATGCATTTAGAAGCACTAGTGAACCACTTTTGAACCAGAGAAGTATTTGTAGTGTAATGATTGAATGATAGAGAAAGCTCCAACTGGTGTATTAAGTAAAGACTACTGGACGTTGATGGGTAACCATAATTACCTTGGGGTTATTGCACATTATGTTGATGAAAATTGGAATTGTGTTCACATCCTCTTACCATAATATCAGAAGAGGCACAATGCCAAAGTATGCGCAAAGCATTTTATGGATGTAGCAAAGCAGTGGAACAGTGAAAAAACAAACTTCACATATGGTTCAAAATGACTGCAACTACCTTTTAAATACAGTACCTGGCCTATATCGTGCACGGTCCCCATACAGGCCACCAAATGTTGCAAAACTAGTATATGGCAGCTAGTTTTAAAAGCATATATTTTTTCACATTTGCACAGATTAGAAAAAAAAAGTCATATAATCAAATAGATTTTTAAACAGTTTGACACTCTAATTATTATAATGCGTATTCATTATGTTTCAGTTTGTTCCCACTTCCTTTGCAGGACTGTGTGCACCATTCTTTCTGGCTGCCAGAAACTATTTCTTGAACACTCGGCATGAATCTTTCAAAGCCTCTCAAACCTGATAGCTATACAGTCCTATTGAACATGTACAACAACAGCTGCACATAAAACATGAAAGTTTGATGGAAGCTGGTGAGGTTTTTCATTTTATGCTGCTTCTGCAGATTTGAGTATGCCTTTTCTAAAATATGCCCAATCCTTTTGATGCAAAAGACACACACACAAAAAGGTTTTGGTGGGAATGATTGATATTGTGCTTTAATGCAATCTACCTGGGTTTTGGCCATCAGCCAATTGTCAGACTTGGTGTAAATGGAGTCCTTGCAGATGGAGTCAGAAATAAGGTCTTCTAATGACATGCTGTCTAATGGCATACCCATATTTGTTTAAAGCAGTGTTATATATTGTTGATTCATGTTTCCTATGTGGATAAGAGGATTTTCTAATCAATATATCTTAGCTTTCATATCCCAGTTGTACAGGCCTGGTAAAGCAGAGCATTTATAAGGTGAGTTAAAGTATTATTCTGCATTACCATTATTCACAGTCCACCTAAACATGTTGCAGCTCGTTTAAGACAATTATGACTTCCTTCATCCAGTGTGCAATCATTGTAACTTAAAATCCTGAAGTATTTAAAGCAGGCAACTGTTATCAGTTAATGGTTACACCCATGGATGTAACAGTCTCCAGGGTGTAACAGCAGCTGAGCTAATGGACTGCAGGGTCTCTCTGGTGTGACCTAGTGACACATAGTCATCAGCATACTGAAGCTCCTTCATCTATTCACACCACAACTTCCCATACCAGAACTTGTTTGTAGTCATTAGCCTTCTGATATTAAATATTTCCAAGATTCCAGTCAACACTGATTCCAGTCAACACTGTTTCCTGTATCTTATGCCTTTCCTTGAAATTATGAAAAAGTACAAGTACCAACAAATACTCCTCCATCAGGAATAGATCAGACTCAAATAAAAAGAAATGTTTTGCTTGATACTGAGTTCATCTACCAAGATAAACCATATGAACCTTGAAAGTGCAAGCCAATAAAAAAACAAGACTTTGATTTCTGAAAAAAACAATGGAGGAACTGTTAATTATTATTTGGTCCTCACACCACAACTTTCTTAATGTGGCTTGAAATCAAATGAACTAGCTGGCTATTATTAGTTGTTTACTGAACAACAACATTTTCTCCACATCGCACCTGATTTTTTTCTCCACCATTACAAGGAAAATTCTGAAGCTCAAATCCACTGTTTGAGTTCAAGTTCTCCAAAAAAAAGCATTACATGACACACAAGTGCACGAATTAAGATCTTTTGTACATTTAAGAAAACACCTAGGCAAAACTTGTAAAGCTACCAAATATCATTTTAGATCAATATCAGCCAATATGATACAATACAATTCAAATATGTACAAATGTCACATTATTATAAGAGCAATAAAAATTCATTGATACAATTTAAAAGCAGTTGACAAAAAAGATTACTGATGCCTTTTTGGTGTGACTCAATGGTTGTATGAATTGCATATTGTTCCATAGGGAGTCGTAATGGTTCAACTGTGGAGGTAAAATACATGGAGAAATACACTAGGAGCTATCCTCAACAGTGGCTGCATGTGGGAATCACTTCATCTACAGATACAGAAGAATTGCACTTACTTATACCTACAGTATTTCAATGCTAGTCAAAACAACCTGGGACTTAACAGATCCCCCAAATTCCTGTGTGGAACATTTTATTTTTAATAACTTTTCACAAAATCTTGGTGTTTATGAAAGCCACAGTGTGTTTCTGGACTGATGTGCCAACCTTCTGAGAACATTTACTTTTGAAGATACACATTTCTAGAGACATACTCTCTAGATTTGATACTATACTGCAACTTTCACTTCCAAAAGTGAGTATTCATTGAGATGGTAGGTCTAGCATGGTTTCAACACCTTTTGGAGCTCTGTTATTTGTCTGATGGAGGAATTGGCTGCGGTGTCCTCACATTGCTCTAATATCAGTCCCTGATGAGTTCTGTCATCTGCTTGATTTTATGAATGCAATAATGTAGTCCCTGAGGTCACAGAGACAGCATATACTGCATCATGGGGGTTTGGCATATGTAGATTGCCTGCATTTATCTCTTTTCTTTGTTCTTTTGAGAGCCAAATTTTAGCTTAAGATACAGGATTCAAAGAAAATCTTTGACTTTGTTTAGTAAAGATTGCATTGACGCTTAAAAGCCCCTGAAAAAGGCTTATCAATAGTCATTTGTTTGTTTGTTTATTTATTGTTGTTTATAAAATGCCATAATACACAAGTTTTTCTATACAACATGCATCCATAATCAGTGTCTTCCTTTTTCTTTTCTTTTTTTTTTGAACATGGCGTTTGTTAGTGTTTGTTACCCATTATTGTTTATACTGTAAGTCAGCTTGATTTTAAATGACTCATATTATTTTAATAGAAAGTTAGTTCTGGTCCACTAATTTGATTGGGTGAGTGGCTTTCCAAGAATTCTGATACATATATATTTTTGTTCTAAATATCAACATGGCTGTGATTACCTGTGGCCTACGGCTGAATCACATCCATGTTGAGATTCAGGACAACAGCACTCTTGCTCTTGCAAAATTGCTTAATTAATGCTTGATCCAGCATTTTAAGTAATACTTGTCATTACTGCAAGATATCATGGGTGTTGATTAAAGTCTAGTGAAGGGAATGAGGAATGTTATTGGGGTTAATGGGGTTAATGCCTTAGAGTGTATCAGTGAGTTGGGAAATAATTTTTGTTGTAATTTGAATTATGCTGGTTTGAAATAAAGTGGTGTGCTGATGCTCCAGATTTTCTGGTGTGCCTACTTGGAGAGATGTATTTTTAAGTGTCTATTTTGACCAAGAAGGAATGACCTGACAGGTACAGTTTCCTGTCCAGAAGACATTACTGTGTAGACAATTTTTAGGTCACTTTTTCTAGCATTCTTACCTGCTCAGTTGAGTATTGCAGTCTTTAAACAGTGCTGCTCTCACAGAGGTCTGTGAAACATGCCATTCAGTCCAAGCTACCAATGGCCACCACTTCACCATCGACACCAATTTTGTAGTAAATAGTCCCGCTTAACAAGATGAGATAGCAGCCAAATTAAGTTATAGAATGGCAATATTGGTTTAAACTTCCTAGCAAGACTTCTTGAGAAATGGTTTTGATGGAACAGAGAACCCTATGTGACGGTGCTGCTTCTCTACAGGAACACAGATTTTCAGTTATGTGCCTTAACACTGGCTGTTATGTTTGCTTTTCTCTCAGGATACGATCTTCTAGTCTTTGTCTGTTGAGATTTTCCCACAAGGAAGCAGATAAGTGGAGAATCAGAACAGAGATTTAACTCTGAGATATTATATGAAGTTAGCATGGTGTTGCAAAACAACCTGTTAATCTGAAGCTCAGTGAAGCTCTGTGCTTAGGTCCTATGCTAGCAAATGCATTGAGTTCAAATCCCGGACAGCTCTAGCTGGACCCTTGAGCCAGACCTTTAAGGAAGTGATCTGTAATTTTTAGAGCACTTAGCTGGCTGAAAGGCACATTTCAATTGCAATGAAAACATTGACAGGCCATCTCCTTTCCTCTGACCAACCCCACACCCTCTATTTTCATTTCATGGTGGTTTCTTTGAAACAATATTGAATGTAACATGTTGGTTTGTGCAATATTCAGCTTACATGCGTACAGGATCATGGGTTGGCTATTATTGGTGTTTCTAGGAATAGAAAACAAAAATAGAATGAGACTGACACTGGAATCAACTTGTGAACAGCTACACTTTAAGCTGCCCTGCTAACTACACTAATTCACACTCTCAAACTCCCCAAAGCACTTAACTCAAAATAGTTCCACTCTACATTGCATACAGTTCCCAGTTACTATTATAGACTAAATAAAAACAAAACACTTGTTTTTTTTTATTATTCATTACAACAAATTATAATTTTTTAAAGTTATAAATAATTATAACAAATAATAACAAATCATAACAATTTTTTTGGGAGGGGCTTGCATAGGTGAGCACAATTCACTGTAGATAAACAAAAAAAAACTGACAAATGAATAAATGTGATTGAGAGGCGGTGGATTGGCAAGGAAAGGCTTAATGTAGTTACACTGTACAATTTTCACCCCAATTTTGCTGTCACAGACAAAAATCACACACTGTAGAGAATTCTCTATTTGTGAGTTGAGATTGGCGGTCTTTGAACACATAACGTGACGTGTTCACTAGCAGACAATTCAGTGCCATTGTGACCAAAGACAGCTGACAACAAAGTTCTTGTAGTGCCCAATATTTTTTTTTTATTAAAATCTCAGCGTGTGACCTCAGCTATGATGCTCATCTAAAAGCCATCAAAAGGAGGACAGCATAGGATTACAGTATGTGACAGCAACAAATAATGGCACTAGTGAAACATAAACGAAACCTGTGGGATTTAAAAGAAAAGCAGCTTGTTGAAATGTGGCAGCAAAGAAAATGTCTCTGCTACCACACCTGCTAATGGATAGAAAAAATATCCTTATTACCTCACGCTCACTTTGAAGAATGGGTATTCCGTGTTGTCCTCTTTTACCCAGAGGCAAAAAACTCACACTTTTTGTTTTGTTTTGTGCTTTCTTTAAGGATAACATTGCTACTATTATACTGAGGGCTTGTTTTAGTTTATACAAGCCTGCTTTCAGGACCAGCATGACGTCTATCGTTAGAGAATATTCTTCATACAATCTGACATGGAGAACATGTTATCACATAGTCTGTTATAGAATCCAGCCAAGATTGAATTGGGATCATCTCATAATAATCTTAAAAGACTGTTGTAATCGCACAGTTTAAAAACGAATTGAAACCTAAAGAGAAATACACAGATTCCTGTTCAATACCAGGGCTAGCCAGCAATAGTAGGCTGCAGCTAGATAATGGATGGCAAAGTTTGCAACCAGCCACTACTCTGAAATAGTACACTAGGCACATCCCATTCACCCTGTGGGGAGCCAATGACAAACTCAAACAAGACACACACACACACACATACATACACACACACACACACACACACACACACACACGCACGCTGCACACACACACACACACAATCAAAAGTTCAGGATGAGCTAGTTAGGTAGGCTGCATCCTCTGTCTCTCAATCTCTGGCTCTCACTGCCAGTCTTATGGCCTAGCCTCAGGCACACATAGTTGTTAGTGTCTAACAGCGGAGATGGTGGTGTGAGAGCAAGGCAGGGTCTCATTACCTCCACACACATACACACACACACACACACACACACACACACACACATAGCTGGATCCTGATGTGTTGTGATGTTAGGAGAATAATGAGGCTCCATGGTGTGAGACTCAACATGTTCGTAGGAGTGATGGTTCAGGAGGGGAACAGCAGTAGCAGCATCCAGCTAGCGAGATGGAAGGTCAGAGAGTAAAATCTACTGTGCCCCATACTATCCTTCATTTCCATAACACTATTTTTGGCAATCTATCTTTCCCTATCACTCCTCTTTTTCTTACCCCCATCTGGGCCACCCTCAGTATTCATTTGGTCAACAGCGTACACATAGTTTAATCTTCAGAACTCCTCATCTTGTCTGAAAACTTTTGTTTAATGGAATTCATTCATTTTGTAGTTCTGCAGTGAAGACTTCAATCTGTAGTTACTTTTTTAAACCTAGAAGCATAAAAAAATCTACACAGAAGCCCTGATGCTTGCCTAACACGCAAGATCAGGCAACAGTCTACTGTGAGAGCAGCCACTGTTGAGTAGCTTAATATTATTGACTAGTCAACGCACTGAGGCTGTAAAGCGCAGACGAATGCACACACACACACACACACACACAAACATCCTTCTCCACATCTCCACGCCAACGCCTCCCTGACTGACAGGTGCATTTGATAAGACATGAGTTTTCCATTACTGTGTCTGGGCTGATGGCTATGAGTGCATACACGTGTAGAGCTAATACAGAGCCGTGTCTGCATCGCTCATGCCTCGCACTGCTGCACCGCAATACCCACTGATTGCACAGGCGCATAGAATTTCCCACCCCGTCCCGACTCATGACCTTCTGTCACACGCAGACACACACACTGTACGAGGCATTGGGCATCCAGGAATCTCAGAGCGTGAGTGGTTGCTGATATATGCAGGGGTCGGGTGGTGGGGTGGGTGGTGGTGACTAGATTTGGAAGACTTGGTTCTGCCTCTTGAATAATTCAGACATGACACTCCACATCTGATGTCAGATTAAACAATTTCTGTGAAGACGCTGACTGTAAATAAGATCTGGACCAGGTGACAGCATTATTTTCACTGGGCAGGAGATGAAGGTGATCGTACTGTATAACCTCCTAGTTGGGCTCTTGTAAAAATGAATAGTGGGAATGCCCAAGATTGGGTGGATGATATGATCTCATAAAAAAAAAAAGAACAGTGGATCGAGTGCTGAAATAAAGTGCTGATGGTCATCATATCTTTGACACATATGAGATTATGTGCCAGAGAGGCAATGAACAAGATAGAGGCAAAAACACCAGTACAACAGAGTCCACTCTCTCAATTATACCATGGTCACTTAAAGATATGAAAAACCACATTCTGATTAGATTTTTATTTCACAAATTTTCCCGTTCCTCATGCATATCAATAGGATACTATAATTGTCTCACTGATCCAGTTCCTTGAGCCAATATATCATTCTTAATTTGCATAAATAAAGTTATTAGTCCAATTGCAGTGCTGACATATGAATATAGCATAAGCATAAGCTATTATTGATGTCACATACATGGCAAATACATAGTATCAGGAAAGTTTAGAACTGTGATTATATTTTTGGCTTCCTCGTAAAATCATATTAATGGAAACCTACCAACCAATCAGAAGCAAGGATTTTAATGACAATTGTATAATTGCATTTTTCATATAGTGTTACTTCAAACATTATAGTACAGTCCTTAAATATATATATATATATATATATATATATATATATATATATATATATATATATATATATATATATATATATAATAATATATATATATATATATATATATATATATATATATATATATATATATATATATATATATATATATATATATATATATATATTTATATACAGTGGTGTGAAAAGTGTTTGCCCCTTCCTCATTTCCTGTTCCTTTGCATGTTTGTCACACTTAAGTGTTTCGGAACATCAAACCAATTTAAACAATAGTCAAGGACAACACAAGTAAACACAAAATGCAATTTGTAAATGAAGGTGTTTATTATTAAAGGTGAAAAAAATCCAAACCATCATGGCCCTGTGTGAAAAAGTGATTGCCCCCTTGTTAAAACATACTATAACTGTGGTTGTCCACACCTGAGTTCAATTTCTCTAGCCACACCCAGGCCTGATTATTGCCACACCTGTTCACAATCAAGGCATCACTTAAATAGGAGCTGCTTGACACAGTAAGGTCCACCAGAAGATCCTTAAAAGCTACACATCATGCCGAGACCCAAAGAAATTCAGGAACAATTGAGAAAGAAAGTAATTGAGATCTATCAGTCTGGAAAGGGTTATAAAGCCATTTCCAAAGCTTTGGGAATCCGCGAACCACAGTGAGAGCCATTATCCACAAATGGCGAAGACATGGAACAGTGGTGAACCTTCCCAGGAGTGGCCGGCCGCCCAAAAATTACCCCAAAAGCGCGCCAAGCGACGACTCATCCAAGAGGTCACAAAAGACCCCACAACAACGTCCAAAGAACTGCAGGCCTCACTTGCCTCAGTTAAGGTCAGCGTTCATGCCTCCACCATCAGGAAAAGACTGGGCAAAAATGGCCTGCATGGCAGAGTTCCAAGGAGAAAACCACTGCTGAGCAAAAAGAACATCAAAGCTCGTCTCAATTTCTCCACAACACATCTTGATGATCCCCAAGACTTTTGGGACAACATTCTGTGGACCGATGAGACAAAAGTGGAACTCTTTGGAAGGTGTGTGTCCAAGTATATCTGGCGTAGAAGGAACAATGCATTTCATAAAAAGAACATTATACCAACAGTAAAATATGGTGGTGGTTGTGTGAT
This sequence comes from Ameiurus melas, assembly GCA_012411365.1. Taxonomy (NCBI): domain Eukaryota; kingdom Metazoa; phylum Chordata; class Actinopteri; order Siluriformes; family Ictaluridae; genus Ameiurus; species Ameiurus melas. The sequence continues at coordinate 24,387,424 of CM022767.1, read as the reverse complement.
GGTCTGGGGCTGTTTTGCTGCTTCAGGACCTGGAAGACTTGCCGTGATAAAAGGAACTATGAATTCTGCTGTCTACCAAGAGATCCTGAAGGAGAATGTCCGACCATCTGTTCGTGTACTCAAGCTGAAACGAACTTGGGTTCTGCAGCAGGACAATGATCCTAAACACACCAGCAAGTCCACCACCGAATGGCTGAAGAAAAACAAAATGAAGACTTTGGAGTGGCCTAGCCAAATTCCTGACCTGAATCCTATTGAGATGTTGTGGTATGACCTTAAAAAGGCCGTTCATGCTCGAAAACCCTCTAATGTAACTGAATTAGGACAATTCTGCAAAGATGAGTGGGCCAAAATTCCTCCAGGACGCTGTAAAAGCCTCATTGCACGTTATCGCAAACGCTTGGTTGCAGTTGTTGCTGCTAAGGGTGGCCCAACCAGTTATTAGGTTTAGGGGGCAATCACTTTTTCACACAGGGCCATGATGGTTTGGATTTTTTTTCACCTTTAATAATAAACACCTTCATTTACAAATTGCATTTTGTGTTTACTTGTGTTGTCCTTGACTATTGTTTAAATTGGTTTGATGTTCCGAAACACTTAAGTGTGACAAACATGCAAAGGAACAGGAAATGAGGAAGGGGGCAAACACTTTTTCACACCACTGTATATATTTAAGGACTGCACTACATCACTTAACTTTTAAGCTTTTAAGGTTAATGTCATTCAGGTTGCACAACACCTGGACTCAATTACACAGCCACAACCACATTACTTAGGAACTCTCAGTTCACACACATTGCAAAGTATACCCACCTAGCCAAAACTCAATGAAAACACAACTTTGCCAGAAATCTCAACAATGTTGACATTTTGTCATTTTTGTGTTCTGTACTGCTATCACCTGAAATTCGTGTTCAGAAATTTGGGTGAGGTGTACACAACACCTCACACATTTTCATCAAAATATAATTCCCCACTTGTTGCACTGTGATCTTATTTTCATTGCTGTATTAGGGCTGTATGTGGTCCAAAACAAACGTCCATCTTGGGATACATTTAGACTAAATCAGACAGACTAAACAAAGCCTGTCTTTAATGGCTAAATAAAGGCCATGATGATCTGATCAGTTTTAGCCAATTAGAATCTGGTGCTTGGTGGGAAGCCTTTATATTATAGTTCACATTGTTTATGCTTATGACTATGTTTCTAGTTCTTGGTTCATACCTTTATCTCTTGCCCAAGTATTGTTGTTTGTACATTGCCTGACTTCTGCCTGTTCGTTGATCATGACTCTTCTTAGCATTTTAGATTTGTCTGCCTTTGATTTAATAAAGAAAATTAACCTGCAACTGTCACCATCTCTGCCGCCTGACATTATGTATAATAATAAAATGTCCATATCTCTAGAAGGGGATGATGGCAAGGAGATATGACAATAGGATTTAGAAACGTGTTTAATTTGTAATGAAATATTACAAATGAATGGAAAGCTTCTCTTAACTGGTGCTCATTTCCACTGCCCTGTATTTGAAGAGGAGGAATCCTGATACCATTCATTGTTGAAGCAAAAAGAGGAGAGGGGCTTATGGGTAACACATTTTTAATAAAGGTTTTACGTCTCACATTAAAACAGTGTGGCACTAATATCTTGTTATTCATGCAGACGGATTATTTGATTTGAAGCTCCCCGATTACTTTATCACAGTGTTCTGGCTTGAATAAAGATTGACATGAATGCTTATTGTTGCTGGATATTCAGTGAAGGATGACAAAGTGTAAGGTCATATACACAAAAGAGCAGACAGGATGCTGAGAGAAAGCACTTTCTGTTTGTCTCCTCTTTTCTCTCTCCTCTGCAGGGTGATGTATGTATCGCCAATACTCGCCTTCAGAGGAGCGATTGCATTCCAGCGTGACAATCCTATCAGATGGGTAATAAAAAGAAGAGGTTTTGTCTGCCTTCTCTCTCCCTCTCTCTCTTACACACACATTCTCCATCCATCTCTCTCTCTTCTTCATTCTTTCTCTTCTCTAGGTGATGAGGGAGTCTTGCAGACAAAGCCAGGCAGGTGGATTACCCTGAGCTCACGAAACTCAGTCTTTCATAGATTGCGATCAGACACACACACACACACACACACACACACACACACACACACACACACACTCGCACACACACACACACACTCTCACACACACACACACACACACACACACACACACACACACACACACACACACACACAGAGCCAACACTCAGTTTCATTGTGTTATCTAATCCACTGATAATCTGCCTCTGGTCTCCACCGAGACATGACAAATGATGATCAAATACATATTTACGACTAAGAAAAGCAAGGGGAAAAACAGATTTTGCCGAGTTGAGCATATTTCCTCACACACTCTGCTGACAGGACACTGGAAAGAATATAAAAATGACAACCAACTATGAAAAAAAAAGCCACCAGGGTTCACATTAATCAAGCTGAGGCGCCAGCTAGCACTGTGGATTCACACAAAAACACCTTGTCCCATTTCCACAGGGTAAGACAAGTGGGCCTGCTCTAATCCCACAACACAACCCAAGCCAAGAACTTCCTGTTTCTTGTTTTGCTGTAGTTCAAACACTTTACAGGTGTGACAAGGCCTGATGCCGCATTTCTAGGAGTGAGTGAACCAGCAAGGGTCTATAATAACTACTAGCTACAATAATAACTACTAGCTAGAATTTTACATCCTTCCTGTTTTCAAAGGTCATCTTTTTTTGTTTAGATGGTTTGAATCTACCCCTCAAAACTGCACTGTTCTGCTGATTTATTCATTTTTCCATCAGATTCACAATACACTGTTCTCTACTTTATTTTGTTTGCTGTTGGCAATTTTGTGGACACTAGGAGCTTCTTCTTCTTTAGTTTTTTTTAGTTTTGTCTTTAGGTAAAGTTCAGTGAGTTGACAGCAGTTACATCAACATGAAAAATAATTACCTTACATGTACATGCTCATTAGCATCTCTGTCTTTTTGAATTTATTAATTTTTTTAAACAACAACAACAACAACAACAAAAATGCTAAAATAATATGATGTTGTTAATTTATAAGATAGATTGAGATTTCAATGTAGAGCTTATTGGAAGGTGATGAGATTATAAGTGAAGTCTGCTATTATGTTCATTAATTATCTGTAGAAGTTCCAGGTCAGATCATTTTAGTTTTTGTAGTTTATATACATTTGAAATAATTAAGGTAAAATTCCCCCTGACCATGTGTGGGGATCCTCCCAAAGGTAGGTGCTCCACTTTTATTAGTTTGAGCAGAATATAAGGGTTAAGAGCTAAAGGAATTGAGTAGAAACCCTTTAGCTGTGGCAGCTTCTGCCATTATTCAAAAGAGTTCCCATTATTCAAATAGTATTCAGTCCAAGTTTATTGTGCCGGCAGAGAGGCCACAGAGATTATGCACACCAGCACTAAATCAATTTGCCAATTAAATCTGGCATGGATTCTTTTTTATATAAAGGGAGAAAGAGGAAGCCGAGTAAAACGGATTTCCCAGTAGTGTTCGCTGTCTTACTGCCACTGCTATTCCTGGTGCTTAAACAGATGGAGACAGATCCATTTTTGGAACAAGAACTCAAAACTTTGAGCTTTTCAAATGGAATAATCTGTCCTGTTTGTTCCGCTTACAGGATGTAAGGGTAAACAACAGGAAACACACTGACAGCATGAAAAATTGGTCTTCTCTCCTTGTGCCATTTTTAATATTTGAAGGTATGTCTATAAATATTAACATCCTCATGACAAATATAGAAAAGGTAAACTCAGTCATTAAGTATTATTTCTATATTTTCTAGTATCCTATTTAGGCTCATTTAAACCCAGCAATACCCTGTGCACAACTGTTAACATTACACTGAAGCTAAAACCACCAATTTGAGACCTGTGTATATTGCAGTCAAACTACACCATCACCAAACCGAGTTAAAATATTAGCAAAACTATTGTCTCTAATACTCCAGAATTTCAGTACATATTAATTGCATCACTTGTAACTCCTACACAGCCCTACAAATGTTCACAATCTTGGTATAATTTCTGACAACACACTTTGTTTGAACCTCACATTAGGTTATTCACAATTTGATTTGATTTGATTTATATTTACCTCATGCTTAGATTAGTGTAATTGCCCCTTCTATTGCATTTAATATAAAATTCCAAATAGACTACAACTCCAAAATTCAGCTGCTAGAGTCCATACTCATACCAAACATTCGGCATAGATTACACCTGCAGACCAACAGTTGCAATGGCTATTATAGAGTTCTTGGGATTTCAAGCATAAAGTCATATTACTATAGAATAGTCATAATAATAGGTGTTTCGAGAATAAAGATGTAATATTTCGAGAAAAAGTCACAATATTAGGACAAACTGGTACCTACTGTATAAGTGAAATGATTTTGTTTAAATGAGGGATGTTAAGAAATTAAGGATTTGGTGAAGTGGTTTTACAAATAAAGAAAACCTTTATGACTGCATGCCCTTCTCCCTTTTTTAAAGCCAACTTAAATTGTACTTTTTCTCCCAACAATCTATCCTAACTATTTCCTATTTTTTCCACCTACATTTAAAAATGTGTATTTAGAGTGACCATGAGGGTTAGGAAAGTGCTATATAAATGAAACACATTATTATTTCGTTAGGGTTATTGTTATTATTTGTGGGAATACTCTTCAAGAAACTTCTCTGGACTCAAGGTTGGCAGATTAAAATTGTACCAAAGTGTGGGGAAAATAATAGCAGTATATTGTACCACTGCGAAATGAAATTAATTCCAGTAGATGGTGTGCATTTAGCTAAAATGCCCAAATGTGGATGTCTGTAACAGAAGTGGTACTAATGTCAGTCCATTACCTAATTACGATGCTTTGCTTATTTACCTTATTTCTGATGCATGCAGCATACAAAACTCATACTTTGTGTGTGATATTGTGATGTTATGCCAGGACCACAGCAATGTCCACTCTGAGTCCTAGAAGTTCACCTTTTTCCGAAATGGTCTTCATCCATTTTTATGCTGCAGTGTCTCTGTGCTTTGGTGATCTAGTACCTAGATCAACGTTAAATTGGATGCTGTTGTTTTGAAAAATCCTGCAAGCGATATGACCCTTTTTAGATGTCCAGTTTGTCTAATTGACCTCTCAGGACATAAAATCAAGGCAATGTCATGGTCTATGAAGAAGAACATCCATCCATCCATCATCTACCGCTTATTCCTTCTTCAGGGTCACGGGGAACCTGGAGCCTATCCCAGGGGGCACCGGGCACAAGGCAGGGTACACCCTGGACAGGGTGACAGTCCATTGCAGGGCACAATCACATACACACTCACACACCCATTCATACACTACGGACATTTTAGACATGCCAATCAACCTACCATGCATGTCTTTGGACTTGGATGTGCTAACTACTAAGCCACCGTGCGCCCTGAAGAAGAACATTTCAACATAATTTGTTGTGTTGTCACTTTTAACTCATACCCACTCCCTGCCAATGTGGTCAAATCAATTTGTTAATGAGAAATTGATAAATATTACCTATGAAGAGAGCAAACACTTTGTAATAAGCACGTTTTACCTTGTAAATGCTTGGACATTTAAAAAAGCCATGTCTACTGCAAGCATTCTTAGATATAATTTAGCCACAATATATTATGAAAGTATTTCTTTTTCTAGCTAGTGTTATCAATGTGATTGATTACAAACTGTTTTTTTGCTTTTTCAATACCAAGATTGACTTCTTACATGTTTTGCCAGAAGAGTGTTTTTTTATTTTATTTTTTAAATCCATAGCAGAACGGGCTGGTGGTAATGGGTGCTCAGCAGTTGTTTTTCAGCTATGTTTGTCTTTCTGAGAACTAAAATGGGGGTGAAGTAAAGGGGCCTTGGGGAGTGTCTATAACAAGACTGACAGGAGGTACATGTCAACGCAATCAGGAGTCTGTCCTGGACCTGTTTTCCCAGACGGTTTTTCTCAGGCATATGGTACACTTCTGTTGATGACATTTAACAATCCATAATGTTCTACAAAAACTGTATTTCCAAGCTATATGTAACAGTAAGATCTAATGTAACCTAATACACCCAAAATTAATCAACATAATCATTATTATTTATGTGCATGCAGTGCATTTCTGTTTGCAATTAAATTGATGCAGTATAACATGTCATATTGCCTTTTATTTGTCTATAGTATGGGTCAATAGTTAGTACCTGTACATATCAGACATTCACAATTAGTTATATTGATTTATATACAGAACTGCCAGAAATGTGATGGTATATAGCAAAACTGGAACAGTTTAGACTGGGTAAACACATGTAACCCTATTTCACATTCAAGTTTTACTGTAAAGTGTAAACAAACACAAATAACCTTCTCATGAGTGTCAGGAATTCTTCTTCTTCTTCTTCTTCTCTTCTTCTTCTTCTTTTCTTCTTCTTCTTCTCTTCTTCTTCTTCTCTTCTTCTTCTTCTTCTTCTTCTTCTTCTTCTTCTTATTATTATTATTAATATTAAAATATGTTCACTTTACATCTTGTTTTTTAGATTCTTTAAACCCAGGTCTAAAATATGGATGTGGAGCACTAGATGGGGGTGATGATGTTCTTGCTGGATGCACGCTATGCAGGATGTGAGCTGTCCTGAGAAGTGACAAACTGGGATGACATATGCCTCACAATTATATTATTATTATTATTATTATTATTATTATTATTAAAGTAATATTAAAGCACACTATTATTATCAGATTCAAAAGAAAAATAACAAAGTAAATAAGATAAGGAAAGAAAATATCAAGGAAGTGGCATTCCACAGGAGATTCATACTGCTGGTGACTATAATCAGGGTTGAAGATAAAATAACTGAGCTACTTTTTCATTCTTGTTTACTTTATATTATAACAAAGTCCACCAAATAAGAGCTGGAAAAAGAAAGAATTTAAAATGCTTTGCCATCATGTAGTCTCCCAGTTGCTTTCTTTGCAGCTCTGTTTCAAGGCTGCAATTAGCTGTTTATTTTAGTAAATGGTAAATGGTCTGCACTTATATAACGCTTTTATCCAAAGCGCTTTACACTGTGTCCCATTCATGCATTCACACACACACTCACACACACTCACACACCAATGGTAGCAGACTTGCCATGCAAGGTGCTAACTTGCCATCGGGAGCAACTTGGGGTTCAGTGTCTTGCCCAAGGACACTTCTGCCCATTAGGGTGATGTTCTTTATTCAGACACACAAGGTGCTTGGAAGTCCCATGCTGCTGCTGAGGATGGCCCCACATGGTGCAGCCTAAAGATTGTTCAGATTAATTAAGATCATTAAGATCATATAGGTTTTGGACCTATTTATAAAGGCTTTGAATCTGCCTTACATATTGGATTAGTAAGCTGGACCTTATATATTAAAACTGCTTAAAATGCATTTGCATCTCCACCTCTCCATTGTGACAGAACCTGACAATATATCATACAAACATATTGTTTCAGAAATTAAAACAAAATGTAAGATAAAATAAATAGAACCTGAGTAAACACAAAACACAGTTTTTAAATGTTAATGTTATTTACTCAAGCAAAGGAGTTATCCAATACCAACTGGGCCTGTGTGAAAATGTATTTGCCCTGTAGATACAAATTCCCCAAACCTATGAAACTGCATTCATAATGGGGTTCAGCTGGACTAGACACAGCCAGGCCTGATTACTGCAAACCCTGTTCAATCAAATCAACACTTCAATAGGCTAGAATAAATCCTCAAACCATTTGGGAGAATGTTCTGTGGATTATTGAGTTGAAAGTGGAACTGTTTGGAAGACGGGTCCCATTACATCTGGCATAACCCAAACACAGAATTCCACAAAAAGAACATCATATCTACAATCAAGCATGGTGGTAGAAGTGTGATGATGTTTTGCTGCTTCGGGGCCTGGGCAACTTGCAATAATTGAGGGAAACATAACTACTGTTCTTTACCAGAAAATCTTAAAGGAGTATCATCAATCCATAAGTTGAAACTCAGAGCAACTGGATTATCCAGCAAGACAATGACCCAAAGCATAGGAGTAAGTCCTAGTCCTAGAAATAAGTGAAAAACTGATATCCAATTATCAGAAGCATTTGGTTGAAGTTATTGTTAAAAAGTTGGCACAAACAGATTTAAGTTTAAGGGGGCAATTAGTTTTCACATTGCTGATGTGGTTTTGGATAACTTTTTTTGTTCCAATAAATTGTTTTACAAAATTTAAACTTTGTTGTGTATTTGCTCATGTTGCCTTTGTTTCATATGGTATTTTGTTTGACGGTCTATAACTATTTTGCATGAGAAAAACAGAAGAAATCAGAAGAAATACTTTTTCACAGCACTGTATCCTTAGCTCCCAGTTTATGTATCCACTGTATCATTTAGCTGCCACTGAATCATCAGCTATATATATATATATATATATATATATATATATATATATATATATATATATATATATATATATATATGCATGTACACTGAGGCAACTGAAGCACTTTTACACATTGTAAATAAAATAAATATAATAAATTATAAATATATTAAAATTGATCCTAACAAAAGTAAAACAATCACATTTCTTTGTCTGTAAACATTTCCATTTCCAAATCACTTCCAAATCTACATCCAATCTTTGCTGTTTGTTAGAGGATCCAATATCCGATATGTTTTCTCTGATATCCAATACACCTTTTTTTTTTTTTTGCTGTTTTCAGCCATCGCTAATTACATTCTAGGCTAGTGAATTTCAATAACACAGAGGTAAATGTACAGAGATCATTAGCCTACCTAGCAGCATACATGATTTTTATATTTATCAGTGGCTGCAACCAACAACAAAACACTGCCTCCATAAAAATGCAGAAGAAAACAGTGTCACCTTTAAAGCCAAATAAATAAATAAAATTAAATAAAAAATTAAAAAGCTCCCATGGTGTTGGCTAGCCTGTTCATATTTAGCCAGCTAAGATTTAAATTTTTAAAACCATGTGTTTGCAACCTTTTTACAGAAAATTTACATTTAAGAAAGGCAAGTCTGTTGCAGGTAATCTTAAAGAATATTATCTAATTTTGCTCATTTATAATAGCATTAATTGTTTCATTTCAACAACCCAATTTGAACATTTTTAATAGCCATTTATTGTGCTGTTGTTAAGCTAAACTTATAATAATGGCTGTAGTATACACTGTAAAACTTCAAATACTCTGTAATGTCTCTTAAGTACTCTATGATTAGAAACTCTAAGCAAGAAATAGGTGTAAGGGAATAAGACATTTTGGTGAGTTTTTATTTTGTTGGGGAAGAAATCTAGATCTAATTGTAAAAGGCCAATCTAGATCATTCTTATTAGACACTTACAGCATACCTTTGTCTTGCAGTTGATACTAACAATGTAAGAGAAATATAGTCTTACAGTAACTGAGTAAATTATAGTCATATGTTCTTTCAGCAATAACTGGTTCACCAGCAAGTGCAGATGCCTGAGTGTGACAGTGAATGAGACAGTGAATGAATAGATAGATATGTATATCTATCAATGTAATGCATGTATTTTAATGACAGTGAAAGTGAAGCACAGTGGCTTAGTGGTTGGCACATACACCTCACACCTCCAGAGTGTGCGGAGTTTGTATCTTCTCCCCGTGCTGCGGGGGTTTACTCCGGGTACTCCAGTTTCCTCCCCCAGCCCAAAGACATGCGACATTGGCGTGTCTAAAGTGTCTGTGTGAATGGATGTGTGAGAATGTATGTGATTGTACCCTGCAATGGATTGACATTGCCTGATGGATGGATCTTGTGCCCGATGCCCTGGGATAGGCTCCAGGTTCCCCGTGACCCTGATCCAAGGTGGATGGATGAATGAAAGTGAAGTAGATCTCACTCTGAGCAGGTCAGATGCTTAGATTGTTCCTCAAGGATTTAATAGTGAGTAACTATTTAAATGGGACCACAGTGTATTTTTCACACATTGCAGTGATTTGGTTCTTGTTATCCACCGTGTCCTTGTGAAAGCAGCTTATCCCAGCAGCCTCTGTTCAGTGGTTGTTTTTACTTATGTAACGCGTGGTATACAGATGTGTGTTTTGCCATTTATTTCTACGTTTATTTCTTCCAGTTCACTCTGGAACTCAGACTGTGTGGTTTTGATTAAAAATCAATAATATTGATTAATTTCTTTCCTATTATATGCTGAAGGCATTCCTTAAAATCTGCATTTCAACTTGTCAAAGTGCTTTTGAGCTTTTCCAAGGCTATAAAGGGTTTAACAATGGCTGAACTCTGAACTTATATTTGAGCTTTTCTTTTTCTACTCTTGGATTAGGAAATTAAAATTTCTGGGTAGCGCTCCATCAAGGGAATTGAAATAGGCATGAATCAATAGCCCTGTACACAAAGCCTCAGCATGTTCCAAGGCCTTGCATCTTCTAGTCCACGAAGATGATTTACGGTCTTTTCAGTGAGACATCCACACTTGTCTCAACTCTGTAGCTTTGGGGTTTAGGCTTATTTAATACAGAGCAAATTAGAGAGCTGCTGAGCAGCCGACGTCTGGTTTTGTGGTTTTTCAAGGAGTACTTTGCTTGTACTGTACAACTATAGATAATAGATGTTTTTTTCACAATATATGTATTGGTTTAATGATTTTTGGTACCATAAAATGTGTCATATTGTTCCAGTTTATTCATGTTTGTTAGCATATGTTATATTTATCACTTCTTTGAGTTGTCAACATAACCAACTTGTCCATATCATATAAGTATTCACTAAGGTCTGTGTGGTGCTTTATTCTATGTGGTCTAATTGAGCATTTTAGTTATTGTTACAAAGGTAGATTAAATGTTTTGCTAAGTTTTACAAGTACAAGAACAGTTTGACCTGGGGGGTTATACTTGTTTCTTTGAAGAAAGAAACCTTTATCAGTGATCAGTAATCAAAATGTTCACCTTACTATTGCTTGGTGGTATCATGGAATTCTTGGTTGTCATACTTTGTTTACTTTTGACACGTGTGCTTTGTTTTGGTTTCTGTCCTATTAAACCCCCCGGAATGTAATTGCTTGTCCCTAATGTGTCTCAGTTGTTCTGAGTTATGCCCTATGATTAGTTTGTATTTTTAAACCCCCATGTGTCTTTGCTCCATGAAAAGTATTGAGCTTCAGTGTTTGCCGCCTGAGCCATACTAAGAATTTGATCTTTGTCCCTCTTTATGTTTTTGATCCTGCCCTCGTCTATACCCAGTTCATGCCCATTTGTAGATCGCCCACGCTTGTTCATGACCATTTTTTTTGTTAAATGATATTCACTGTCATCCTTAGACTACAAGAATAAAAGCTGGGTGCAACACGTCTCAAAAGTTGGGACGGGGCAACAAAAGGCTGGAAAAGTAAGTGTTACTAAAAAGAAACAGCTGGAGGTTAATTGGCAACAGGTCAGTAATATGAATGTGTATAAAAAGAGTATCTTAAAGAGTCTTTCAGAAGTAAAGATGGAAAGATCACCAATCTGTGAAAACCTGTCTCTACAATTTGTGGAACAATTTCAGAATAATGTTCCTCAATGTAACATTGGGAAGACTATGAATATCTCATCATCTACAGTACATAATATCATCAAAAGCTTCCGAGAATCTCTGTGCGTTAAGGACAAGGGTGAAAATCAATATTGCATGCCCGTGATCTTCAGGCCCTCAGGCAGCACGGCATTAAAAGCAGGCATGAAATCACTGCATGGGCTCAAAAACATCTCCAGAACTCATTTTCTGAACACAGTTCGCCGTGCCATCCACAAATACTGGTTAAAGCTCTCTCATGCAAAGAAGAATCCATATGTGAACTTGGACAAGAAGCCATTGGACAAGTTTAAGAACATTATAACCAGTGACTGTTCTTCTTTGCCTAAGTATGGCTGATATTGTTTCATGAAATTTTCTAACTTCTAAATAGCAAAATAACATTCCTGGGGATTGCATTTTATAAAAAGCTTGTGAATAAGTGTAATAATCAGCAAGGCACTACAAATATGTATTTCACGAACACAGTAAGCATCCCTGCATTAATGCTATTGTGCTTGCTGTGTCTGTGCTTCATTAAGAAGATTTATTCCTTTATCCTGATTTAACTAATCACCTCCCCTAATACACTAATAGCAGCATAGCAGACAGACCCTCCCTGTCATGCTGCTTCATAAACACAGCTGAGAGTCAAACACACATTTCACCATTCATGCTAACAGCTCTGATGTTGAAAAGATTTGATCAATTAAACTGCAAGCATAACAGCGTTGCCTACATCTACAAAAATGAAAGAAAAAAACACTCATAGCGTTCTTCTCTGCAATAATACAGCAAACTGATTATTTACCATTTACCAAGCAGCAGCAGTAGCAGCACACTTTTAAAACAGATTATGACAAACCTAAGTGATCTAATACTTTAGTGAAACTCCCAGACTGTGTTACCATATAAAATATGCAACGGTAGTCAAGAACATATTGTTGCTTCCAGATATATGATTTGCAGAAAGAATAGCCTACTTTTCAAAATTGCAGCGCTGGAATGAAACACTCTTCGTTTACAGTCTGTTAGTTGCTGCAGCAAGAGAACAGCAAATTCAAAAACAAATTTTAAAATTAGTTTGAAAGTCATACATTTCAAGAATAGCCAGTGACAACATCAAAGAAAACAAAGTTATTTATAAATGTGAGTACTACACAGATAAGCATGTATTCAATTCAAAAGGTTGCTTAAGGTTGTGTTTCCTAATGTTTTGTGGATCCTAATGTTGGATCCTAATCAGCCCATGTGAGAAGCTAAAGCAAAAAGCTTTACCAACACTGCAAAAGTATATCGACACCGGACCAATCACACCCATATGTGCTCGTTGAACATCTGATTATAGATTTAGTCCGCCTTTGTTCATGCATTAATAAAAATGTTAATGACATAAGTTTTAACATACAAAAGTTATTTAAAGACAGATTTTTACATTTTAAAGGCTATAGCAGGCTTACAATGAGATGCACCTTGCCTAAAAGGTTTTTTTGGTTTTTTTAACATTCCAAAAGTTGTAGTAGGTTCCTAGTGGCCAGACCGGTACTACAGGTGAGATTCTACACTCACAGGCAGCTTCAGTCCACTCACCTTCTTTAGCTAGCAAGAACCAGACCTGTCGATGTTTTACATTTTACATTTTGTGCCATTTGCCATACGCCCTGAGTCAGAACATTCTCAGCAGTAAATATGCAGCTCTAATGCGCTTTGGCATTTTGGGGTAAAAGTTATATGTTTGCATATAATAATTGAATATTATTAAAACTTATGGTGGTATTAATATCTGTGTAAGCCTGTCCCTCTAAAGAACAAGGGCAGGGGAATGTGAATATCCAGTGAATATTAAACCTAAACTCACTTTATTGTGGTGAAAAACCCGGATAATTTTCCCGGTGGACATTTCATCCTCCCTTACTGTAACCCTCTTACTGCCTTTGAAAAGCACTTAATGAACTTCTTGGAGCGAAGTAACATGTTTGACAAAGCCATTGATGAATCTGCACATTTTTCAGCTGGATAAATTACACTAATGTGCAAGCATGCCACAAAACGAAATAACTGAAACTCAATCAATAAGACGGGAAGAAAGTATAAATGAGGTACATTTGAAATATTTTGCATTTTTGTTTTAAACATAGTGAATTAGTAATTTCATTTTCAATATTCGCCATCATTTGTATTTTGTTTTTCAATTTTGAATCCAAAAAAAGAATGAACACAACATACACAGACCTTTTGAAGATCTTGTACGTGTTTTTTTTCAATTTTCTTTGCTTGTTTCATTAAACTAAGAATGATAGATCTATACTATACAATTCAACATTGAATTTTGCCAAACGTTTTAAAGTTTATATTATATATAGTCCATATGTCTATCTTCTACCGCTTACTCCTATTCAGAGTTCAGGTTGCCAGTCCATCGCAGGGCACATAATCACACACCCATTCACACACATTCATGCACTACGGTCACTTTAGACACGCCAATCAGCCTACCACAGATGTCTTTGGACTGGGAGAGGAAACCGGAGTACCTGGAGGAAACCCCCGCAGCATGCGGAGAACATGCAAACTCCACACACACATGGCCGCGGTGGGACTCGAACCCCAGACCCTGCAGGTGTGAGGCGAACAGGTGAACGTGCTAACCACTAAGCCACCATGCACCCCAATTATATATAATAATAATAATAACAATAATAATAATAAATATTATTATTATTATTATTATTATTATTATTGTTGTTGTTGATGATGATGCTGTTATAATAATAATAATAATAACAATAATAATAATAATAATAATAATAATAATAATAATAATAATAATAATAATAATAATAATAATAAGGGGCGCATAGTGGCTTAGTGGTTAGCATGTTCGGGTACTCTGGTTTCCTCCCCCACTCCAAAGACATGCATGGTAGGCTGATTGGCGTGTCTAAATTGTCCATAGTGTATGAATGGGTGTGTGAGTGTGTATATGATTGTGCCCTGCAATGGACTGGCACCCAGTCCAGGGTGTACCCCACCTTGTGCCCAATGTTCCCTGGGATAGGCTCCAGTTTCCCCCGTGACCCTGAAGAAGGAATAAGCGGTAGAAGATGGATGGATGGATGGATGGATGGATGGATAATAATAATAATGCCTTTAACAACAGTTGTTATCACAATGCAGCTTTATAGAAATCTTGGTGTAGATCACGAATGCACAAGCGCCAAGTGGCTGTGATCATGAAAATTCCCATGAAATTTAGAACATAAGGAAACACCTTGAAAAGAACCAAAAGACTAAAAAGCTAAGAAAAAGTTGGCTTCAGAAAATTTTATTATATTGTAAATAATCAATGGTCACAACATGTGTTCAGAGAAAGTATTACTGTACATTAAATATTGACTTAAAACATTGGGAAATTTCCGTTGCTTCTAAATGCTATAGCACGGTGCACAGTGATTCCTTGGAAGCCAATCGATGACCCAAGCCAACTGAGGGTGTGATGAGGGGGGCTAGGCTGCTTCAGTGACCAAATGACCTTTTTTCTCATCTCTGGGGTGATGATGACTATGACAAGTTGCATTGATCCAGTGGTTCATAATGTCACAAAAACCCCTTACAACTATAAATCAAACTTTTAAGTTGTTTAATTTCACCCTTTTTTTGATAACTGAATTTCAAGGCCTGTATAATAATAATATGGCACAACAGTATTTCAATGAAATACTATTAAATGAATTGTAGAACTACTGAAAGAATGGTTAAAAAAAAGACATAATTTTTCTCTTTACCCAAAAGTGTACTGAATCAGCTAAAACATATTTGTGAGCTGAAATTTACTTTAGTTTTGCAATAAGCTGTGAAGTCTTTTCCAAGCATCATATGTATTTTGTATCTCACGGCATAATGAACTGAACAGGATGACAAAGACAAATTATTTTGTGCTGTTGGTGCACTGAATCTCCACTTATCTTCATCAGACAGCCAATCAGATCGAAGAGGGAGTAGGATTTACTCTGACACCAACAGGCTTTCTCTGATCAAAAATAGATAAATCATTGGAGTACATATTTGAATTTTACATTCCTTTCCATTTAAGATCTTAACGCAGCATTTGCGGCATGTCATTTTTGGTCACTGTGGTTTACTAAGGTGATGGGTTGCTGGGTGTATTGAGTTAGCTTAATTTGTTGTCTATGAGCAGCGCTACTCTTGAAACTCAGTCAAAAAGGACTCAGGTTTAGTTACTTAGGTTTTCCCACTTAAAATAAAGCTGTCATTTCACAAAGCTAACTAGCTAATATTCAGGTAAGAATAAAAGTTGCTTTTTTATGCTGTACCATTTAACAGTCCCTCCAGGATTTAGTAATTTAGTTGGAGGTGCTTGCAATTTTTTTAAATTACCAAAGATTTTCTCCAGATTTGGGCAAAGACGCATCATGTGTCATCATCATAATACGCTATGTGACGTCCTCACAACATGAATTCAGTCAAACCCCATTCGATTCACATGCGTCGAACATGAGTAGAGCTAAGAGATCTCATTTACCAACAAACATCACTGTGAAAGACAGTGCAAAACAATTTTGCAAATTCAATTAGTTTTCCCCAAAAAAGCACAAAAAAGCTATGCAAACTCATCACAAATTTAGAAAAAGCTGCAACAACATTAATCATTTTGGGCCACAAGAAATCACAAAAAACTAAATCCCGTATGGACTGAATTTAACACTGAATTTATTTTATGATATTTATGAACTATAAAATAAGACAGCCATTGCTGTAAAAATAAAATATTAGACGCTCCTATAAATCAGCAGGTCGCAGACAATATTAACCGTTAGCTATTTACTCTAGCATTGTTATTACTTCCTTAACCAACCTTAGTTAAAACACAGTGAGGAGATCCACAGTACTTTTTCTATTTTTTCTTTCTAGCCCCTATTGAGGATAATTATGTGTTGTGTATTATTTTTCCTCACTACTTGCAGAATAACAATGCTGGACGTGGTTTGAGGCAGATATTTGCAGTGTGGGTATGTATTTACAGAAAAGATTTTGGGTCACATTTACATAACTTCTTAGCTACAGTACATTAGCCCCATAGCTATAGAACAAAGCAAAAGACACCAAACATATCAAGGCTGATTGAGTACATTTGGGGTAAGTGGAAATTCTGTGAATTAGTGTGAGTTCTCTGGCAAAGGAGTATGATGTTCTTTTTGAATCTTTCCCTCAGTCTTGCACAGACTGACATTTCAAAGCATTTCGAAGGGAAATCCCAAAATGTGGCAGGAATCTGGAGCTCAGAAACCAAATTTATCTCTGCCGAACAGAACAGGAGGTCAGCAAATGGTTTGGGTTCAAGAGAAAAAGAAAATATAAACTGTGTGTAGGTGTGTGTGTGTGTGTGTGTGTGTGTGTCTGCTGGCCCCAATGAGAGCCAGAAGTGCTAGTCTGTTTCCTTTTACTCTGTGCGGTGGAGACAGGGAGCAGGGGTGAGAAGTCAGACGGAGGACAGTATGACAGATCGAGGAGAGGTGAAGCACGGGTCAAACACTGCAACAGCCATTTCCTCCCTGATCCCTATCTTGCTCTCCATTACACTACACAACACCTGGGAGTAATACACACACATACACACACGCCTCAAATGATCTTACACAAGAAACACATGCTCAACTTCTCTTATCTTTGAAGAGCACAATACACACCCTCTCATAACATCTACCACACACAATGAATGAGAAAGCCCATTCACTCTGTGATCATGAAGATCCAAATTTGTGGATGTGTGTGTGTGTGTGTGTGTATGTGTGTGAAAGAGAGAGAGACTCTCCATCTCCTCATAACCTTCCTCTGATTGTGATGATGCCCCCCCCCCCCACCCCCCAGTTTAATCAGGCTGGAACTCTCTAAAGACAGATTCAATTATCCTCCACACCTGAACACACAAAGACCCGACTCTCTCCGCCGAGCCCATTGTTGCTCTAAGCATCAGCCTCGCTAATGGGAAATATTGATTCAAATTTTCTCTCCCTTCAGCTGCAGACTACTGCAAGCAGATTTTTCTCTCTGCGGCTTCGTTCTGAGCTCGTAGGTGGATTGGGTCAGAATCACAAGTGGAATGGGCATTTATTTCATTCCAAGTTTATTTCCCTATGGAGCGCTAGAGAATCTGACTCGCACAAGCGCAAACTCTGAAATCAAACACTGGCCCATCAATTCCAATGATACACGTTCAATATGGATAATAAAACGCATCAATGACTCATCCTGATGACTGAGGTAATGTTTCTAGTCATCGTTGTGAACTTGATGCTATACACTGCTATATGCTACTATATGCTATCTAGCTAAATGCTATACTGAGACAAAAGATTATAGACTTTCTATCACAGTCTATCTTTGGCTTATTTTTTTCTCTTTTTCCCTATTTTATTTTAATTGTATGTTTTATTATTATTATTATTATTATTATTATTATTATTATACATTTATACTCTGTGGCAGTCTATAGTATGCTTTATACATTTGCCAGTGCTAGCTACCTACATAACAATTGATGTACGCCCTTCAAGCACCCTAGTGCTAGAAAGAAGGCAAATTTGGATGTACAGAATGTTTGTAATTAATGACTCTGCAATAACTCACAATTCACTTTCCTTTGATTCTTTGGGTCATGACAAGTTATACATACAATGCATGTCTTTTGACTGTGGTAGGAAACTGGAGTACCCAGAGGAAACACCTGAAGCATGGGGAGAACATGCAAACTCCACGCACACAGGGCAGAGGCAGGATTTGGAACCCCAACCCCGGAAGTGTAAGTCAAACATGCTAACCACAAAACACTGTGGCCCCTGCCATATTTTATTTATTTATTTTTTTCTCCAAGAAATTATGAGCAATTATGATATTTGGATCACAGTATAATAAGATCAACCTGAACAAAACCTCTCAGTTTCTTTATACAGTTTCTCAAAATTTTTATATGCAGGATAGTTTGTCCATAATGCAACAACAAAAAAGTCACCAAAACAAGAAGTTAGGACATATCTCAGCCATTTATGTATTGGCACCAAACTTGGCACACTTGTTTAGCAAACAAGTTTGACTTCATTTGACACTTAATGTAGTGGTGTAGTGAAAACAAGAAGTGGGGTAATATCTTAGCATTTTCTTGGGAACATTACTCTAGAGTGCCTGTCATTCTTTCCATTTCTCTCTAAGCTCTTTTGGTGTCAGTCTATTTCCTTCTCATTCTCTCAGTTTCATCTGTACCATTTCATCTTTACCATTAAATTTCTATCTATCTATCTTTCTTTCTTTCTTTTTCCCTGTCTTCTATCTCACTTTTTTCTTTCTCCTTTTCTGTCAGTCTTATCTTCCTTCCTTTTTCCTGTTTTCAGTGTCCTCACTGTCCCTTTCATCAATCCCCCCCAACTGTCTCTCTGACTGTCTCCCTGTTTCCTCAGTAGGCAGACATTAGGATTCAGGAGTCCAGCCAGAGAGAAGTGCAGTAGATTCATCATGATCTGGCTCTACAATGTACAGTGTCCACACACACAAGTGCAGTGCAGATCAGTCCATAAATCTCAGTCTGTAACATTCAGCTCATACAATGAAGCCTCACTTTCTCCAGACGGAAGAGGTGTCGACATCTACATGGTGGTTATGACTCTGCTGAACTGTCTGAATCCATAGACACTTGTCAGTCCCACTGGACAGGGGAAACAGAGAGTGTCAGCACAGAGCAAAGCTATTAATTTCACATGATCAGTTCTGAGCATGAAACATGTATACACAGCTACATAAAACCACATTGGACCCCTGCTCACCGGAGAGGCACGTACGGCTTACTATAGCCTCGAGTCGGAGGACGCCGCGGATTGTCCGACGGTGAAGGAGAGGGTCCTGGCGTGGTGCGGCTGAACCCCCTACCTAGCAGCGACAGAGTTCCATTGCTGGGCCTTTCATCATCCGTCCGTTTAACCCCCGCCAACGAGCCTATGGACGCGGAACCGGAGATAGAACCCACCGCTCTGATCCGGAAACGGGGGCCGGCCGGGTACACCCTCTCTACTATAGCAAGTCAGGGAACCCGCCCCCGCGTCCTAACCGGATCCAGACTCGGGTGGCCTGCCTGGCTCAGGAGGACAGAGATGCCACCACGGCAGGTAAGTTCTCCTTACAGACTAACCCTGTCTCCTCTGTCTTTCACCAGGTGAGCCACGAGGGGCAGTTCGGATGGGAGCAGAAGGAAGACGACCGCTTAAAGCACTGCTGGGCCCAAGTGAGGGCGATCGAGGGTATCGATCAAAGCCCGGACCTGAGACTACCCAAGACGTACTTCCTCGTAAAAGGGGGACTCCTATACCAGCGGGCCTGCCGCTGGGGGGAACAGGTAGACCTCCTCGTGGTGCCCTGCATGAAGACCCCACTAGTAATGCACCTGGTCCACGCCCATCCGCTCAGCGGCCACCGGGGGCCCCAAAACACCCTCGAAAAACTGAGGGACCGGTTCGTCTGGCCAGGGATGGACGCAGAGGTCCGAGAGTTCTGCCAACGCTGCCCTCAGTGCCAGTGCACTGCTCCCCGTAGACCCCCACCGGCACCTCTTATCCCTCTGCCCATCATCGGGGTCCCATTCGAGCGGATCGACATGGACCTTGTGGGGCCCCTTCCCAAGTTGGCACGGGGCCACGAGTATATCCTGGTCCTCATAGACTATGCCACCCGATACCCCGAGGCAGTCCCTCTGCGCAAAGCCACCTCCCCCAACATTGCCAGAGAGCTGGTACTACTCTTCAGCCGGATGGGAATCCCCAAGGACATACTGACCGACCAAGGTACGCCATTTGTGTCTAAATTGATGGCGGATCTGTGTCGATCATTACAGGTGAAGCACATGAAAACATTCGTCTACCACCCGCAGATGGACGGATTGGTCGAGCGCTTCAACCAAACACTTAAGCGAATGCTACGACGGGTGGTAGACAAGGAGGGTAGGAACTGGGACCTCCTCCTTCCCTACGTACTGTATGCTGTCCGCGAGTGTCCCCAGGCATCCACCGGCTTCACCCCCTTCGAGTTCCTATTTGGTCGGCGCCCTCGGGGTCTGTTGGATGTGGCACGCGAAGCCCAAGACCGCCTTCAGCACAGCTACAGGCCACTGGCAGTATAGGGTTCTCCCCTTTGGGCTCCACGGGGCACCGGCCACCTTCCAATGATTAATGGACATCCTCCTGCGGCCCCATCGCAGCTTTGTGGCCGTGTACCTGGACGACGTGGTCATCCACTCCTCCACATGGTCAGACCATCTCTTACATCTGGGGGAGATCCTAAAGCCGCGTCGGAAAGCCGGCCTGACTGTCAACCCCAAGAAGTGCCACCTAGGGTTGACCGAGGTCCAGTACCTAGGGTACCGCATTGGCCGCGGAATGCTGAAGCCACAGGAAAAGAAAATTGAGGCGGTAAAAGACTACCCTCGTCCCATCTCAAAGAGATAGGTACGGTCCTCACCAGCGCACCCGTGCTGCGGAACCCCAATTTCTCACTCCCGTTCATGGTGCACACGGATGCATCAGAAATTGGGCTGGGCGCGGTTCTGTCCCAGACCTTTGATGAGGAAGAGCACCCGGTCCTGTATATAAGCAGGACAGCCAGCGCCGACCCCATACCCGCCGGAAGGGCTGTCATGGTGGGGCGAGCCCGGCGCACGCGCGAACGCTGATTGGAGAGGCAGACGGAAGAATTCCACCCACTCCGACACCGGAAGAAGAGGATAAAAGGACATTTATATATTATATATTATTATTATATATATTATTATATTATATATTATTATATATATTATATATTTGGACATTAATTTAGGGGTGTACTCACTCTTGTGAGATATGATATATATATATATATATATATACATTTTCACTTATAGTGAGTACACCCCTAAGTGAAAATGTCCAAATCGGGCCCAATTAGCCATTTTCCCTCCCCGGTGTCATGTGACTTGTTAGTGTTACAAGGTCTCAGGTGTGAATGGGGAGCAGGTGTGTTAAATTTGGTGTCATTGCTCTCACACTCCCTCATACTGGTCACTGGAACTTTAACATGGCACCTCATGGCAAAGAACTTTCTGAGGATCTGAAAAAAAGAATTGTTGCTCTACATAAAGATGGCTTAGGCTATAAGAAGATTGCCAAGACCCTGACACTGAGCTGCAGCATGGTGGACTATACAGCGGTTTAACAGGACAGAATCCCCTCAGAACAGGCCTCGTCATGGTCCACCAAAGAAGTTGAGTGCACATGCTCAGCGTCATATCCAGAGGTTGTCTTTGGGAAATAGATGTATGAGTGCCACCAGCATTGCTGCAGAGGTTGATTGGGTGGGGGGGTCAGCCTGTCAGTGCTCAGACCATACGCCGCACACTGCATCAAATTTGTCTGCATGGCTGTCGTCCCAGAAGGAAGTCTCTTCTAAAGATGATGCACAAGAAAGCCCGCAAACAGTTTGCTGAAGACAAGCAGGCTAAGGAGATGGATTACTGGAACCATGTCCTGTGGTCTAATGAGACCAAGATAAACTTATTTGGTTCAGATGGTGTCAAGCGTGTGTGGCGGCAACCAGGTGAGGAGTACAAAGTCAAGTGTGTCTTGCCGACAGTCAAGCATGGTGGTGGGAGTGTCATGGTCTGGGGCTGCATGAGTGCTGCCGGCACTGGGGAGCTACAGTTCATTGAGGGAACCATGAATACCTACATGTACTGGGATATACTGAAGAAGAGCAGGATCCCCTCCCTTCGGAGACTGGGCCACAGGGCAGTATTCCAGCATGATAATGACCCCAAACACACCTCCATGATAACCACTGCCTTGCTAAAGAAGCTGAGGATGAAGGTGATGGACTGACCAAGCATGTCTCCAGACCTAAACCCTATTGAGCATATGTGGGGCATCCTCAAAAGGAAGGTGGAGCTGCACAAGCTCTCTAACATCCACCTGCTCCGTGATATCATTACTCACTTTTGTTGCCAGCGATTTAGACATTATTGGCTGTGTGTTGAGTTATTTTGAGGGGACAGCAAATTAACACTGTTAAACAAACTGTACACTCACTACTTTACATTGTAGCAAGTATAATTTCTTCAGTGTTGTCACATGAAAAGATATAATCAAATATTTACAAAAATGTGAGGGGTGTACTCACTTTTGTGAGATACTGTATACGGTTGCAATCAAAACTATTCAACCCCCATTGCAAATCAGGTTTCAGACTTTCAGCTGTTTGCAATGATCAAATCAAACTAAAGCAATTGAAGTAGTTCAACAGAACGAATGCTTCGGGTAGTTTCCTCAAATTCAACTGAAAATACAACATATAATGATTTCTCCAGTTTCTAAATTATTCAGCCCCCCTGAACTGAAGCTCTCACAACAGCACAAATTTGCAAAACAGATGTTGTCTCAAGCACACCTGATACAACTAATCAAGGGCTTCATTAGTTGCACCAGGTGTGTTTGAGCTGGAACACATGAAATACCTGAACTGGTTAGGGGTAGAAAAAGGACGCTATCTACAGCTGCTTTCAGATTTCTGAGAAGGCAGGTTGTGAAAAACCATCGAGTGACTGCAAAAGACCTGCAGCAATACTTGGTGGCAACAGGCACTGAGGTTTCAGTGAGCACAATAAGGTATGTACGAAATGCAAAAGGTTTCCATGCCAGAACTCCAAGACGTTCGCCGCTACTGACCCAAAAGCACAAGCAAAGTCGCTCAAGATCATATAAATATGACACAAATAGAAGGTTTGTGATTCTGTTCTGTGGAGCGACTAAACTGGAACTTTTCGGCATGATGGATCATCGGCATGTCTAGAGGAAGAAGAATGAAGAAGGAACACTTTGTCTAAAGTCAAGCATGGTGGTGACTCAGTGATGCTCTGGTGCTGCTTTGCACTGGCACTCTGGCACTGGAAACCCACAGCGTGTGGAAGGCAAGACGGATTCATTGATGTATCAGGAAATCCTAGGAGAAAATGTCATGCTATCTGTGAGGAAGCTGAAGCTTGGGCATCATTGGACCTTCCAAGATAACAATGATCCCAAGCATACCTCAAATTCCACCAAGGCTTTGGTTGCGGAAGAAGTCCTGGAAGATTCTACAGGGCCAACACAGTCACCTGACCATATAAAATCTCTGGTGGGATTTGAAGAAGGCGATTGCAGCACGCAAACCCAAGAATATTACTGAACCATTGTCATGTGGAATGGGCTAAGATTCCTCAGGAAGCTGGTGTCTGGCTGTGCATCTCGATTGCAGCAGGTCATAACAGCAAAAGCATGCTCTAATATGTATTTAAGATGCTTGCCATGAAGGTGTTGAATAATTTTGAAACTGGAGAAATCATTATAAGTTGGATTTTCAGTTGAATTTGGGGAAACCACTTGAAGCAACCACTTGAACTATTTCAACTGCTTTTGTTAGATTTGTTCATTGCAAACAGCTGAAATAGTTTTGAAATAATTTTGATTTGAACTGTATAACTAAATAACTAAATAAAAATCAGAAATTAATAAGAAATAAGATAAGAAATATAAAATATATGTACAGGAATGTGCAAAATGGATCTACAAAATAAGCAGTATGTTATGTGTAGTAACAGTACAAAATGCAAAGTACAGTGTGCAGAGTGCCAGTGTAGTTAGCTAGCTACCTAGCCAATTTTATTTTCTCTGCAAACATAAACTAATGAATGTCAGCTATGCTAGAATAGATTGTTAATTTGACAAATTGTTGTGTTCCAACAATGTAATTATGACAAGTAATGTGATGGAGTGACCATACTTGAGTCACTGAACTATTTTAAATAAATAGTCTGGCAAGCTAACATAGTTAGATAAATTGTCTAGCTAATGACTATGAAAGCAATTTACAAAGTCACAATATATTATGCACAAACAAAAAAATGTACAACGTTAATCAATCCGATAATGTTCTTACATTTAATTTTTAAATTTCTTTATTCCATTTTTAATAGGTTTAGGCAAGTTGGAATATTTTTCCAGGTGCTGTTTGTAGTCAGTTGTGTGATTTTTTCCACCGAAAAACTAGATTATATCAATTAATAATAGGAAAAATATTTGTGTGAAATGAACTTCAGCTGAATCTGTTTATCACATAGTGAGTGTGTGGAAATGTTGTTTTCAAATCGTTAAGAGATTGTGCTGTCTTACAACACTGAGAGGTTTAAATCATACATTATACTCAATGTAGGATTTAAAAAAAAAAAAGTAGCAGATAATCACGATGATGAAAACGACGTTACACAGAAATCTTCCCAATTAGCTAGCAACCTTGAGACATCATTGACATGTTAATTTCACATATACCAAAGTACAGTGTCCTCCAATAAGCTGTGAATATTTGTCTTTATTGTTTTACCTTTTGATCTTTTGTTAAACAAATTCACAAAAATTCTCTGCTCTCATGGATCTGAAACAATTGCAAAAAACAACAACAACAACAACAACAACAACTACACATGTTTATATATATATAAAAAAAACTTTGTTAAATGTAGGTGTGCAACAATTTTTGGCACCCTTTTAGTCAATACTTTGTGCTACCTCCCTTTGCCAAGATAACAGCTCTGAGTCTTCTCCTATAATGCCTGATGAGGTTGGAGAATACACGGCAAGGGATCTGAGACCATTCCTCCATAAAGAATCTCTCCAGGATCTTCAAATTTCGTGGTTCATGCTGGTGGATGCTCCTCTTCAGTTCACCCCCACAGGTTTTCTCTGGGTTTCAAGCAGGGCCCTGGGATGGCCATAGCAGGACATTGATTTGTGGTCAGTAAACCCATTTTTGTGTTGATTTTGATGTATTTTTTGGATTATTGACCTGCTGGACCATCCAACCACGGTCCATTTTAAGCTTTCTGTTAGAGGCAGTCAGGTTTTCATTTAATGTCTGTTGATATTTGATAAGAGTCCATGATGCCATGTATCCTAACACAATGTCCAGGTCCATTGGTAGAAAAAGCCCCTTAACATTAAAAAACCCACCACCATATTTAACCGTGGGCATGAGGTACTTTTCCACATGGCTACCTCTCTGTGTATGCCTGTTAGATTTTCACATCACAGGAATCTCAGATTATGCCTTATGCCCATCAGATCGCCCATCATGTCTTCCAGCCTGTTTTACCATTAACTTCTATTAACTTTTATTAACTTTTGGTTCTGTATTGCTATGAGCTTGAAAGTCAGGCACGCCTGGAGAGTCTGGAATGAACACACACACACTGACAGATATGAGTGTTCACAGGAGACTTCCCGATTTATTGATTCAAAACAGGAGTATTTATACACATTGTACACATTGATAACAGCAGTGCATGGACGGTTCCTACTGGTCCAGGTGTCAGACAGATTTAGACAAAACACACAGCACATAGTCATGATACAAAATAAGTCCTGTGTCATGTTGACACAAAAATACATAATAATATAATCAAGGATAGCAGTTGATCAGCTTATTTAAAGAGGTAATTAAATGATTACATTCATCATGGGTATTTGAGAGCAGTTCATAATATAGGAGGGTACATAATATAAGAGAATGTCCTTTCAGTGCCAAAACCAGCTCTGGTGTTTATTGTCAAAAAGCTCTATTTTGGTTTCTTCTGACCACAGAACCTGATCCCATTTGAAGTTCCAGTAGTGTCTGGCAAACTGAAGATGCTTGAGTTTTCTTGAAACCCTTCCGAACAACTTGTGGTGATGGAGGTGAATTTGGATTGAAGTTTTGGAGACTTTCTGACCCCAAGACACAACCAACTTCTGCAATTCTCCAATCATGATCCTTGGAGATTTTTTGGCTACTCAAACCATCCTCTTCACAGTGCGTTGAGAAAATATAGACACACGTCCAACTCCAGGGTGATTCATAACATTTCCAGTTGATTGAAATTTCTTAATTATTGCCCTGATGGTGGAAATGGGCATTTTCAATGCTTTTGCTATTTTCTTATAGCCGGTGTGTTGAGTTATTTTGAGAGAGCAAATTTACACTGTTATACAAGCTGTACACTCACTACTTTAAATTGTAGCAAAGTGTCATTTCTTCAGTGTTGTCACATGAAAAGATATAATCAAATCACACGCACACACACACGCACACACACACACACACAAATGCATCCAAACTCTTACTCTATTTTGTTCCAGTTATTAGCAGTGTTGATTTAATAGTTTCACTTTAATGTGCTTAACCATCTTGTGTAAAAGTAGCTAAACGGTAATAATACTACTAAGTAAATACTAACAATATTAAAATATCAATGATATTTAAATAAACAAAAATAGTTTCACGTCATCAAGCACTTTGCTTGCACAGCTGATGAAGAACTTCAGTCTAAAACACCTATAAATCATCTGTAAAGCAAAAAGGAAAAGAAATGTAATGTTTCTACACATAAACATAGAAAATAACTATAAAACGCAGTAAAAAAGTAATAAAGTAAATCAGGTCAGTATTTTCTGTGACCACTCTTTGCCTAGAAAACAGCATCGGTTCTCTAAGGTATCATAGAGAACAGTGTCATACTATTTTTATGAGGAAATTTGCAGATATCAGGCATCTTAGAAAACCTGCAAAGATGCCTGAAACTACCAACTACACATTTCCTTTACAAAACTGCATGACAGTATACCTTAGAGAACAGAAAACTATATCTGAAAAGTGTTCTTTAACTTGATATATTACTTTCTAGAAAACATTTAATTTGTTGGAAAATAAGTATTTGGAAATATAAAATCTGTTTTCTACTGACACACTAATGCTCAACACATAAAATAAACACAGGACAAAATGGATTGTTTTTTTCCTTTAGCTGCTCCCATTCAGGGTCACCACATCGGATCACCTGTCCACATATTTTGATTGAGGCACAAGTTTACGCTGGATGCCCTACCTGATGCAACCCTCTCCATTTTCCAGGCTTGGGACCAGCACTGGTGTGTACAACCCTCCAGAGGCTGGGGTTGGTTCCCTGATAGGGAATCGAAACGGGCCCATAGCGCTGACAGTGCGACATGCTAGCCACTAGTCACCAGGGAACTTTATAGGACAAAATTTATATACATTTATTTATTTATTTATTTTTTTTCAATAGAATGCCTCATACCTTTAGACTGTACTGGAAATACATAAAGGCATATAAATATATAGTTATATAAGTATATAGTGCCCTTTTGCATGCAAAATAGCACAAATTAGTATATTGCAATAAACTAATTCATACAGATACTCAAGCATACAGATACATGATACAAGTTTTTCTCCCCCAAAAAAATTTTTAAGTAGTGCATTTTTCAGAATTATCATCACACTTTGAATTAATATTTTGGGACCAAGATGATCATTGTAAACCATTTGATTGATGATTTTGTATTTGTTTATCTATAGCTGTTTTGATTTGAAAGTATGTTTGGCTCATCTTTGTGTTGAAAGCTCTATCTATGGCCAAGTGTAAACCTCCTGGCAGAGGCAATTAGGTTTGGGGCTGAAATTTCCATTCATAATGCCAAAGCACCTGAACCACCAGCCACAAAACACCAAAGCATCAGTGATCCACCAGCATATTTTACGGCAGGTCTCAGATCTTCTTTGCATACAGCATGAACAAAAGGTTTGATTTTGGTCTCATTTGACTGCAACACATGATGCCAATTGTAGCTCTAATGAAGCTTGATGAAATTCAGATGCTGCATTTTGTGAGATGCTCTCATCTTCCTTACAAGATTTCTAAAGCAGTGTTTAACAGTAGATTTTGAAAGTTAACAACCATAAGAATCAGTTAAACTGTGCAATTTTAAAACTTGTTATCATTGTTATCATTGTTGTTTATGTTATTTGTGCAGGTCAACATCCATCTGTCTCTTTTGTGTTGAAGGTTTTTTGGGGTTTTTTTCCCCCCTCATTGTAATGGATGATATATGACATGTGCAATCTCATATTTATACCCCATGGAAACACGACATGGATGAAGGCAACAACAGCATTCCTGAGGACTGAGAGCAAATGAAAAGTAATATGTTTATCAAACGTGACACTTTTATTTGAGATATTCCTTTGGGGTGTCAATAATTTTGCACATATATTTTTCAGATTTTATTTGTTACATAATTTATTTGATTCTTTTAAAAAGTATTTGTCATTAGAATGATTATAATAATTTATTTTAGGACAAATACAACTACGGTCATTTGTCCTACTGTGTTGTGTGGAACATTTAAATTATTGTGTGTAATGTTTATTTTCTACAATTTATTTATATATATTTTTTTTTATTTTTTTATCATTTCTCATATTAATACATAGAACCTTCATAAAAAGAAATTAAATGAAATATACATCACTTTCTTTGTCATGACATACATATTGCAGACAAAGCGGGAGCACTCATCTCATAGTTATGTAAATGGGTATGCATAAAATTATGATTTCATTATATGTACATGTTCCTTGTAATAGAAAATGAATCATTTAATGATCTTCCTCTTTCACTCCCTGTGTCTCTCTCTCCCCGTCCTCTCTCTCCCCTGGCTCAGTGGTGCATGTAGACTCCTTGGAGTGCCGTCATACCTGCCTCTCCCGCCGAGGCCCATACGGAGTGAGAGAATGAGGGAATGAGAGGAGGGAGGGGGGTGAGAGAGGAATCCGTGATCTGCTATCAAGCGTTCAGGAGAGCGGAGCCGGCGGTAAGATTGATGACACCCTCCGGAAGAAACAAAAGATGGGCGCGCGGTGAGCAGCCGCTCATGAGCCCTGATAGACTCGTCTCTTAATAAACATCACTGATATGTCAGCCACGCCGTGTTTCACCCAAAACAGCTCTCAGCGCTGGTGAGAGGGAGTCAGGAACGGCTCACGCACACACACACATACATATTCTCACTGCAAATACGAACACCCTGCTGCTCGGTTAGTCAGGATGCAGCATCATGTGCAGAGTCACTGAAATAGAACGGCACGTGCCGCATTATGAGGATTAATTCAAGATCATTTGCACCCAAAGCCACGAAGCACTTTCAGTGTCAGTGTGTCAGAAGTGAGACTTCCAAAACACTGAGGTGCTGCAGTCTTAAATGAAGACAGATGATCTTGAAAAGCCTTGGGATTTCTAAATTAAATCAGCCGTTTGCAATAGGCCGGTAATCTTTAACTCGTTCCTGGGAAATCCCACTGAATGCTGACTTCAGTTATGAAGAGAGTTTACAGCTGCAGTCTTTTGAGAAGTGATCATTGCTATGCCTACTCCATGTGAAGGCTATATTCTCCACAAATTTGAACTTGGAAGGGTCCCCAGAGAGGGGTTGGAAGTAATGGCTATTTGGAGTGCACTTGAAATAGCTAGAGTTATATGTCTAACAGCTAAAAAGTTGGGTCTATTACATTTTATCAAAAAAAGAGAGAAAAAAAGCCATGCTATATGCGATGTACTACACTACTACTTAATATGTACTATGTAATACACTTGCCAGATGCCATCACACTTTTTTATTCAGAGTAATAACAGTGCATTCAGTTGTTTTTGAGTGCATTATCTCAAAAGTGTCAATTTTTTTATCTCAATAATTGTTATATGTCTAGACTGATTATACCATTGAGCTGCAATATGTATATAGTACTGTGTACACTGTACATATGTGATAATATATATATATATATATATATATATATATATATATATATATATATATATATATATATATATATATATATATATATATATATATATATATATATATATATATATATATATATATATATATATATATATATATATATATATATATATATATACATATATATGTATATATATATTTTGAGATAATAAATCTTGTATATATTCTTTATATAGCCCTATATTACTATCTCTTTTTTCTTCACCTGTCTTGCTGCTGCTGTGACACCATAATTTCTCCATCTGGGGATTTATAAAGTATTATCTTATCTTATATTAATTATTTAAAGAATACTTTTTAATCATTTACTAGAAAAGACATTCTAGTAATTGGTTTGTAAACTTCAGTTTGGAATGACTGTATAAACGGCTTCTGTGTGTATTCTTCTTTGAGGTGCCCTGTGTAGGCTTTATCACTTCAGAATACACTGCATAAGCTGTTTATAATAAAACGATTATATGAGGATTCACACTAACAGGCTGGGCCTCATCAATTTTCATGATCAAAATAAAGTTTAACGATAGAAACAGAGTTTCTTCCTGGGCCACATAAACACTTCTAACCACAGTGGCATTTGTTCTCTAAATCAAACAGAAAGGTCCGGAGATGTTAAATATTTTAGTGGAAAGTAGCTGCAGGAAGCAATTTGAGATAGGAGTAATTATTACTTACATCTACGGAAGGAAACAAGCAACACAAGGAGCACGCTTGGGATGGTGAGACACTTTCACTGCTCATTCTGGAGAAATAAATGTGAAGAATCCATCAGAGGTCGGTCGATATCTGACATTATTTTGCAGACAGAGAGAGAAAGAGAGAGGGAGACTAGAATTCACCGAGCAACCACAGCTCAAAAAAGACGAAAACATTTCACTGCAAACCCCTGCCAGCTTTATGGAGTCTACTATTTACAATATTCTGTATTTTCACGATAAAAAATGTTGTATCTGTCATGATTCTATCTCCCAGACTCCCCCTCTACACTGTATAATGCCTTGTTAAAGCCAGCCGTGTGTGAAATGGTGTTTTGAAATAAATGAAACCGACCAGGAAGGCCGGGGAGTGGAGGGGGTGGATATTGCCGTGTCAAGCTGACAGGCAGGCACTGAAAATGTAACAAGTGCCATCATCTTAAGGAAAAACGGGATTAAATAAAAGAGAAAAAAAAAACACCCTGCACACATGTGCGTCTCCTGAGCTCATATTGACATGTTGGCGGCAGGCCATTCTTCACTGTCTCATCAAGACAAAGCATTAAGGGAGATCAGGCCGGCTGTGTATCACACAGAGGCCTCCGTTCTGCTTTGTGTGGATCTCCAACATTCCTCGAACCACAGCAAAGCCATTGAGGGGGAGCAAGCTGTCAGCTGGAGTTTGGAAATGGAAATTTGGAGAAAGTTTGCAGTGAGAGGCAAGAGATGATCTCGCACCTTCATTGTGAATATGTATGAAACATCACCAAAATTACTTTGTTGTCAATTCTGGAGTCATTTATTGTTCATCAGTAAAATCATTCTTTCAGATTAAATTGTGATGAGTGTTTTAGTGAAGCTATCTGAAAGCAAACACTGGATTTGACACTCTGTTTTAGTTTTTAAATATCACACTGTTCAGAAATGTAACAGTATCATGAATCTATACTGTCTCACAGCCTTTTCAATGTCTTTTTGTTATAAATGCCTCATTTCCATGAACATGCTCTTCATCTAATAAGAATAATACTAATAATGCATTTCTGTTATGTTCTTCAGTAATACAAAAATGTTTCATATTAACATAATAACAGTATAAACAACAGATAAGACATAGGCTTAAAAGGTCTTAAAGGAAAACAGGATTGTTTAAAGGTATGATTTAAAGATAGAGAGTGTTGGACATTCTCTATACTATGCTATTTATATTGTTTATTGTATGTGATTGTGGCCTGCAATGGACTGGCACCCTGTCCAGGGTGTACCCCACCTTGTGCCCGATGCTCCCAGGGATAGGCTTCAGGTTCCCCCGCGACCCTGAACAAGGAGTAAGCGGTAGAAGATGGATGGATTATTTATGTTATGTTATTCATACATATACAGTAGTATAGTATTATTTATAAACAGAAGATAATTTCAGAGGCGAGGAAGGAAGGCACAAAGCTATGTGTGACGCGGGGAGCCTGGAGACTCAGGGCACAAGGCAAGGGACACCCTGGACAGGGCGCCAACCCATCATAGCGCACCCTCACACACTACAGACAATTTAGGGATGCCAATTAGCCTACAATGCATGTCTTTGGACTTGGGAGGAAACCAGAGTACCCAGAGGAAACCCCCAAACCACAGGGAGAACATGCAAACTCTGCACACACAGGATAGAAGTGGGAATCGAACCCTCAACCATGGAGGCGAAAGCATTTATTTCAAATTAAATACATATTATATTCTTCATATATATCAGTATTGCAAAATACTTTTGGTACTGGTATACAATAGCGTGAATGGTCTATATTGACACACTATTTTTACAAAAAAGTACGCTACCTAATCTGCCTAATCTGCACACACTGCATACATACATATATATATATATATATATATCCTTTTTTTTTTTTTTTTTTGCCAGAAGACATGTAACACAGGGAGGACATTATCAGTCGGTTTTGGCTAGAGCTATTTCAGTGTCAGTTTGGTGTGTCCTGAACCTCAAAGCCGTAACCACATGCAGACACACACACACACACACACACACACACACACTTTCACAAAACCACTCAAACCTACACAAACAAAACCCAACATTATTCTTTTCATATACAGGAATGGTGGCCTAGCGGTAATTAGGAAGAGAAAATAATATATCATACCTCTAACATGGTGAGCTTGTATATATTTAGGGGTCGTTAATTTTAAAAGAACACCATTAACCTGGGGTGAGGTGGAACAGGCAAGCAAGAGAGGGCAGCTTTTATAAAACAAATGCATGCAGATGTGACCAGAGGGACACAAGGGAATGGGTGAAGGAGGAAGACTGATGTTTGCTTCTCCCGCACCACTCTCTGACTCTCTGCCCTGATCCCTCGTTAGGTGGGAAAGTAAATCATTAAAAATCCCTCAGCTGTGGGAATCATGCAATGATGTAAACCAGTTGTTCAGACTTGAACTGCAGGGGGTATGAGCTGTAGCAATGTCACATCAAAGGTGTAATTCATGAATTTAACACCTTAATCAAAGTGTAACATCATTCATAAACTAAATGCATTTTGTAGATCAGGTGTTTATTTTGGATTTGTCTGTGATGAGCAGAAACAAGAGGAATTTGAAAGGAATTTGATTTAACATGCCTTTCATATAATAGCATCTTTATAAAAAATCAGTTGTGCCAAAGATGCTCCAATAGCACAATTCGGGCTCATAACCTCCCTGTCACTAGTGCAGAACTTTAACTGCTGAGCTACCACTATTGGGTGCTGCATGATTTACTTCTTTAGCTCTTAAGTAGGCTACAATGCAAATTAGTAGCTAAAGAGTAAATAGATGCTTATAGCTTTTATGTTGAGTGTGTTATGATTTACTCTAAACTGGGGGCTATAAGGTTCCTTTACTTCTTAGGTACTGTACATTAGTATTGTAGCCCCAATGCAAAACTAAAGCAGCCAACATCAAACACCAATCATATGTTGGCTGATCAGCTACATTTGAGGCAACGGGAAAATTGTGTAAATTTTATCTTTGGCTGAACTTTTCCTTGTAGTCTGATTCTGAAACATAGCCTACTATTGAAAATGACTCTCGAAGTGAGCACTGCTCAGTGCTGTTTCTTGTGGAATATAAATATTTTTTTTCTGTGTCCCCACTTGGCTAGGGCATGGTTTGATTCTTCCCCAGAGCTGGAACCCTATAGCCCCAGAGGGAGGCGGCTGATTGCTGTTTGGCCTTTGCCGTCCTCAACCAGAGCCAGTGTGTCACATCTGAGAGGTTTATTTTCCTACATCAGAGAGTAGCGGAGTCATTCCTCACCCGACAAGCGCACTCAGAGAGACTGCGCTGACCCGACAACTCTAAGCGCCACACAGTCGGACGATAATTTAGGTTCTCTCTCCTACATAAGCGCTCACATCAATCTCACTCCTGCCTGAAAACGTTTCTGAGCTTCTAGTAGATGCTAATCAAATTTAGCAACTGAAGTAATCTTGGCTTTTGCAAGGAAACATTGTTTTTGTTCTGCTTCCTCTATTTCTATAAATCTCAAAAGGCTCCGTATTACACAAATAGTCCATATGCGTAGATTGTAGGAGACATTATTTCATAGCTGTGTATTGCACAATATGACCAATAGGGATTCATGTGATAGTCATGCTTAATATAAATACAAAACCTGGGTAGAGAAACGAGAGCTGAGTCCCAAATGACTCTCTATTAGACCTACTGTATATTATACTATATTCACTACAGGAAGCATTATTTCATTCCCTATCTAGTGTTCTTAGATAAGGAGTAGAAAACTAAATCCCAAGTGGCTCCTTATGGAAGAGTTCCCTACCAACTGTGTAGGAGCTATTATTTAAAACTCTCTGTAGTGCTCTTAGGTAGGGCATAGGGAAGTGAATTGCAAACATGACCCATATGGTGCCTTACATTGTGCCAGACTGAAAATATTTTTACACAAATACATTATAAACATTTCTCAAAATCTAGTAAACCTTTGGCTAACTGATGCTTTGCTCCTGTTCAATAAGGTAGCGAGTGTTGTAATGAAGGTACAATAGCTAAAAAGTCTAAAACATTGTGTTACATAACAATATCATAAAATGGAAGCTAAAAAAATAATGAGCTAGCTAAAAAAAAAAAAAGCTAAAAAGCTTTCTAGTCTGGTAGTTAGCTTTCACCACTCGTTTAAAAAAAAAGGTTTAAATGAGAATACGGTAATAAATAAGATGGTGTTACACTGAGAGGCTATTACTGCAGTGGCTAAACATTGCTTACATGACCTAGATAGCTAGCTAGTGAAATCAGAATGGGTCCTCAAGTGTTTTTTTTAGATAACATTAAGGGGCAACCATGCTTAGTGTCCTGTCTTTATTTCTGTCTGTAGTATAAATGTGCACAGGGGCGAGTGATGCTGATTGCTGTGGGCTTTTATGAAAGAGCAGAGTGAGGAGAATGGATGTGCTCGGCTGAAGCAGTGTGTCGTGGTGCTGCATGACCGAGCAGCCCAGAGGAGTTCAGATGGAGCTGTGTGAAGAGAGAACCATACCACCACCAACCACCCACCCCCCCTCACCTGCTGTTCTCTCATACAATACACACACTTGCAAAATCATGATACACCATGATACATGCACAAACTGAGACTGATAGAAACACAACTGCAAAACCAAGGTCATACACACTCAAAAACCCACAATGTATGCACATACTATACACAAACACTTGGAAAACCATGATATGCCCATATACACAATAATAAACTCTTCATATATGCACATATACACTCACACAAGTATGATGCACATACTTACATAACCTTGATACTTGCTCAGACTCGCTCACAAAATTACAATGCATGCACATACACATTCAAAACCACACAACCCACAATCTCTATTTTCAGCCAACATACATGGAAAAGTACAAAAGAGCATCAATCTACACCACAGCCAACAGCTCCACACAAACAGACACATACACACAGTCGGAAGAGAGAGAGAGAGAGAGAGAGACAGAGAGAGAAAGTCAATAGCAAGAATCAAGCATAAGAATCATATGTCTGCATGCATATCAGAGTTTGGTTCTCTTTTTCACATAAAAGCACTGATGATACATTATGTTACTTTATGTTGCTTTATTATACATGGGGCATATTGTTAATCCAATTTATTCCCACATATCCGGGTCACTGAGAAAATAACATTTTAGTGGTTTGGGACAGTGTAAATACTGGATTACAAAGAATTCTGTGTGTGTGGGGTTGGGGGCATCCTCTATGTTAAGTAGTCATATATCATAAATGTTATAACAGTACTAAACATCAAATGAAGCAAATTGGAGAGGCACTGAGTTTCAACAGTACAGCATTAAATCATATTTTCAAAAATAGGCCTACATTTACATCTTAAGTGCCAACGGTTAACAGCTTAGGTTTCTTTCCAGCAATAAAATTTTACTGTACCTACTAATGATAATTACCACCCTTTCAGTCTTCTTTGAAAGTCATTTAGTTAAATTACTATTAAGGAAAAAAAGGACTTTCCATCCTATTCCAAAAGAATGAGCTTTACAGAAGGTGGGGTTCAGGTTTCTTATTATCACTGATTCCCAAAGGTCTCACTACTGGACATAAAATGCACTATGTAGAGCATAGGAGTCATTATCTTAGCCCTATTCAGACCTTATCCGGTGAATTTAGACAGGGAGTAGGGAGCTAAGTTCCAAAAAGCTCTCTATGAAACTTATAGTGCCCTACAGACGATATTAGAGACATTATTTAATACCCTATGTAGTGTACTTGATGAATCCCAAATAGCTCACAATGGCACATAGTGCCCTAGATGTAATACAGGAGACATTAAATAATGTCATATGTAAGGTACTTGGTATGGAGTGGAGAGATTAATTCTAAATAGCTACCCATAACATATATAATGCCCTACATATGGTGTAGATACCATTGTTTTAATAACTGATAGGATACTTGGGTAGGGAGTAGGGAGCTGAATTGCATATGTTTCACCATAGCACATACACAATATATGTAGCATAACTGTCCCTATGTATGGTGCATTTGGTGCCCTAGATACAGCGTAAAATCCATACCATATGTAGTATACTTTTATAAGGAATATATAGACATTTGGGATTTAGACCTAGCCTGAGCAAAGAGGTCTGCCTGCCTTGTTTCAATAATCACATGTAACTTGCCCACATTGCCCCCTGCTGTCTTTGTAGAGCACTAAACCTTCACAGTCCAGCTACTGAGCTCAGATAAGACAGGACAAAGAGAACGCAGAGAAATGTGGGATTTAATTAGTGAAATAAGTAAACAGTAAGACACATTTAGCTAATTCTTGTCATGTTTAATTTTGGAAAATAATACTGAATCATGAATGCAGATGTTACTTCATTAATACATATATATTAGCTAAATTGTGTAAGTGCTATTTTGACATTACATGTGTTCATTCAATATCGAAATAATTTATTCCATGCTTAATTAAATCCATATTCATTTAATACTGTTGGTGTTTATTTCACCATTGTATAATAATAATAATAATAATAATAATAATAATAATAATAATAATAATAATAATAATAATAATAATAATATTAATAAGAGGAAGAAGAAGAGGAAGAAGAAGAAGAAGAGGAAGAATCTTTTTACTATCTATTTATTTATTTATTTTACAAAATTAAACCATAGAATTCAATAAAAAGGCTTCCTTCATTAAAAATGTCCCGCTAAAAAAAAAAAACTAAACTCGCATGTTCAGGACAGGTCTTCCAGTAGGATAAAGTATGATATAAAAACATTTTTGTGTTTAACATTCGGATTATGGCTGGGAGTTCTAGATCTAGTGCATTCATGTAAATCTTAGGCAGTGAATCTTGTACTCTATTCTATACGAAATAGAAATCCAGTGCATAAAAGTAATATTAGTGTGATGTTATTACATTTCCATACTTTGTTCAGTAAGGCCATTCCATCCATTTCTAGACTTGGCTAGTGCTAGTGTGGGCCCTTGTTGAAAATGCTTTTCAGTCTAGGATCCTTGTGCTCTTAGAGGCTCCTGAATACACTCCCCTTTACTGCTTATGCCCCAGCTTATTAGTATTCTGGCTGCACAATTTTGAATGTTTACTCAAACCTGTCAGTGTTACTTTAGCAGTTGGGAATTTGCTGCAGAGATAAACTCGAAACTAGAAACGCCCCACTGCCATGTAGTTTATAGTGTTTTCCTTGACAGAGAACACAAACAGGCTTGTCACAGTGTATTTAATTGCTGCATGTCCAGCCGAATATCACTGTCACGGCTGCAAATTAACTACAAAGTGCGCAACGAGCATCAGCGAGTATCAGAGTGCCGAATAAAAGCGCTGAGCGGCAGATTGATGGACATCAGCACACAGAGCCGAGCTTCACCTGAGCTCAATACACCACACACGTGTTTGACAGCTGCTATATATCTGCTTGTTTTCATTATCAAGATGTATTATGTTTGATTGCAGTGTATTATCTTGTCGATCTAGAGCAGGGTTGTCAAAAGCACATCCTGGAAAGTCATGGCAGTCCTGCAAAGATTAATAATAACAATACATTTTATTTATAAGTAAAATGCTCTCCATAGATCAAAAACATTTACAATAAGTAGCAGAGATATACAGATATATGCATGCATGTACACATATGAGAGTGGAGTCCATCAAATCTGGGTGGTTAAATGGATGGAAAGCTTAATGGGTCAAGCATTGATGCATAGGTGGATGGATGGTTGGATGAATGGAAGATATGATGGATTGAAATATGGATGGATGGATGGATGGATGGATGGGTGGGTGGATGGATGGATCGGTGGATGGATGGATGGATGGATGAATAGATGGACGGATGGAGGGGGGATGGAGGGGATATTTCTTAGGCCTATAGAAGAAGTTGGATGGACTATAGTGATCAACTAGTTGATGTAGGGATTGTGGGCAAAGGATCGATGGATAGTGATCAGGTAAACGAGATTTGATGGAGTTAGAGAGAATGTAGAAGAGAATGGATTGAGGGATAGTGGGCAGGTAGAGGAGGATAGAAGGAGAGATAATAAGCAGGTAAAGAAGGTTGGATGGAGGGATAATGAGCAGGTAAAAGAGGTTTGGTAGAGGGATAATGAGGACGTAAAAGAGGTTGGATGGAGGGATAATGAACAGGTAAAAGAGATTTCGTGGAGAGATAATGAGCAGGTAAAAGAGGTTTGGTGGAGGGATAATTATTAGGTAAAGAAGGTTGGGTGGAGGGATAATGAGCAGTTAAAAGAGTTTTGGTGGAGGGATAATGAGCAGGTAAAAGAGGCTGGATGGAGGGAAAACAAGCAGGTAAAAGAGGTTTGGTGGAGGGATAATGAGCAGGTAAAAGAGGTTTGGTAGAGGGATAATGAGCAGGTAAAAGAGGTTTGGTGGAGGGATAATGAGCAGGTAAAAGAGGTTTGGTGGATGACATACTGCTCTAAAAACTCTGGCTAGTAACTGCATGGATAACATGTAATTACATTCGATGAATATGAAAATTAAAAGAATTTGAAAATGGTTGCCTCGGATAATTAATAAGACAGAAACATATTGTGAGCCACATTTAAAACTGGGTCCTTTTCATGATTTCCATCGTTGACATAAAATGTTGTTCGACCACTTGGATGTCACTTTTAATGATGGCGCGAGCAGCTTATACTCTTGACCTAGAAAAGTGATTTGCTAGGGCTAATTAACGTCTGAAATGAAAAAGTGGTTAGGATGCATTAATTAGGCTTCCTTCTTATCTCCTTTCATCATTAAGATTCTCCATTCGAAGCTTGTCATGTAATTGATATTGTGAAACATTATCTAGTCCATCTAAATCAAATGAAAATGGTTAATTGGCATGAGTTATTCTATTCAAGGTCCATCATTAAGAATTACATTCTTGGAAAACTCGTTATTGGTTTCTTTTTCAGGAGGAGGTAATTGGATTCTTGATGAAGAGTTTGGTTTTTATAGAAATGGTCTTTTTCAATCAGAGCTCTTTAATTGAAAGTAAATCTTTTTTTTCTTTCTACACTACACCACAGAGGCAATACCGAGTCTTGACATGTGTCAAACATCTTCCCTTTTGTCGTCTATGTCAGCAGATTCACAGTAGTAGCTGTTTAATATGACTGATTCTGACAGGGTCAAAATAAAACATGGCTCCATGTGTAATGCTCATGTCAAAAAGAGGACCGTTCAAATCTGACCGGATTAAATGCATGATGTCTGATCGAAATATATAGCGACACAGTTAAGCATGTGCATTCTACAAACTGCTCATGAAAGGCATACACACACTACACCTTTCCCCGGTGCACCAGACGAGGACTCTCTGTGTGTTTGTGTCCTCGTGTCCTCGTGTCCTTGGGCTGAGAAGGATCTATTAGAGCAGACCTTCCCATCAGCCTGTTCATTAGCTCTGGGGCTAAAACAGACAATAACATGTGAGGCCAGGTGTCACTAGCCACTAAAACACATGATGAAGATACAGAATACAAAGCAGATAGAAAAGAAAGTATAAAAAAATCAAAATAAAAAATAAACCTATGTCACTAAATCATTGAGTTCAGATGAAACTCACATTCTTTCATCTTTCGCTTCAGCTAAACCTCACTAAAGTCCCTTGGCAAAAAAAAAAAAAAGAAGAAAACGTGTTTCGTCATTGAGCATTTCAGAGCCTTTTTTCCTGTGGTGTGCTTTCTATTTCAGTATAAATTAACAGAAATGATAGGTATTGACAGGGCTATTATAATGAAGAACAGCGTATTTAGCAATTCATGAATGAAATATGTGGAAGAGTCTCAATCTAAAGCAGTTGGAATGGTGTGGGGGTTTTTTCAGGCATGGGGATCAGACAGTGTGATTTGCAGAGAGCAGCTTAGCAGGGCTTCTGTCTGATCTAACAGTGCTCATACTCTATTACCAAGCTTAAGCTTGCTCCACATTTGTCTCTTTTGCTGTTGTTGTTAAGGAGCATTCATTTCTTTCTTTTTTTCACTACTCTCTGCTTTTCATTTTAAACGTGTAGAGTACAAATTTCTACTACACTAAAACTACTAAATTATCATCCAAATAATTTCTTATATATATGGCACATGAAATGCCCTACATACAGTGTATGAGATAGTATTTCAAATTCATCATAGTGTACTTCATATTTTATAGAGTAAGAATATAAAGCCCTAATGACCCATTATTGGACGTATACATTGGACACCATGTAAAGTATACAGTTCAAGCCATTATACAGTTTAAATTCTTGAATAAAAAGGTGTGCATTCATTTTCTGACAGTAGTTCTGGATATAACATAATCAATAGGTTTATATTAATGTGCTAGCTTGAACATGTTACTGTTCTTAAAGCACCACCTCATACACAGGGACTTGTATGGTGGATGATCCGTATAATCAAAGGCTAACAATAACCATCCATCTATCCATTTTCTGTACCACTTATCCTACACAGGGTCACGGGGAGCCTGGAGTCTATCCCAGGGGACTTGGGGCACAAGGCGGGGGACAACCTGGACGGGGTGCCAATCCATCACAGGGCACAACTGCACACACAATCACACACTACAGACAATTTAGAGATATCAATCAGCCTACAACGCATATCTTTGGACTGGGGAAGGAAACCGGAATACCCGGAGAAAAGCCCGGAAGACCGTGCAAACTTCACTCACACAGGGCGGAGGCAGAAATCGAACTCTCAACCCTGGAGGTGCGAAGCAAACATGGTAGCCACTAAGATTTCTCTTAAGAAACATTTATTTAACATTAATGGGAGGAACCTCGGGTATCAGTGCTTTGTAACAGTAAATAATTTTTCCAACATGCGGGAGTCTTGATAGAGGATTTTTTGATTTCCATTTTCCACATGACAAGCATTTTTTGTCTTGAGAATATAGGCAAGGCTGATAAAGGAACTAATGGTTATAGCTGCTATAACGTAAGTGATAACAGTAACTAACTTGTCTTGGTGACATTCCATAACATTTAATGTAACTTTTAAAAAAATAAAATAATTAATGACATTTTTAATCAGAAAATGTATCAGGGTTTTTTTTCATTTTATATCAACAAATTTTTAATCATTGGCAAGTCACTGAGGTATAAGCACTATAAAACACTTTGAGCTATCCTGATATAAGAAAATGATCCTCTCTGTGCTGATAGCACCCCAGCGCATCCTGTGCAGTCTCTTTGTATATTGTGTAGGGACCTGACTTGTGTATATTATGCATTGTTTATAATGCATTGTATCCGGTGTAAGACCCATTATTTCATACCCTATTTAGTGTACTTGGATAAGGAGTGGTGAGCCATTTGGGCTCTCTTTGGACCTAGTTTTAACACACCTGCAATATATCCACAATATAACCATATTCAGCATTATATATTAGAGCCAGCATCACATTCTTGCACTATAACGATCACCTTGAAATATGTCTAAGAAACACTGGAGAGTAATAAGGCGTTTCCCTAAATCCCAGAACACCTCAAGAGCCGTGCACGGTCGCATGTCTCTGATCCACAATCCAAGGCTCATTCTCTCAATTTCGCCAATTTACTCAATAAACAAAAAGCACATTTCACAAACCCACACAGAGATAAGACAAAAGAAGATGTGCAATGAGCACACAGTCTAACCAGAGCAACATCACTGTAATCCCATGGGCCTGTAGGACAGGAATCATCTTAATAATGTGGCGCTCTGCGGGATTATGTCAACCTGAGGGCCAAACCTCCAGCGAGGAGCTCTGAGGGTGTGTGACAGCAAAGGACCGGCAGCAGCGTGGCATCGCAGAAGGGGAGGAGGAGGCACTCATCTGGCACAGCCTGGCACCGAACCGTTTGTCTCAGAGAATGCGCCCCGAAACATCTGATGTGACACGGCTTCTGCTATTCTTAACCATGCACTCCTGTGGCGCTGCTCCACTGGCACTCTGTGTGTGTGTGTGTATGTGTGTGTGTGTGTGTGTGTGGATAGGGGCAGCGAACAAGGGAGAGTGAATAGCTATAGGGGCTCATGGCTGCTGCCTGACAGAGGCACATCTGACATTCTCATGGCAAGAATGTGCTCTTAAGATCTCGCTCTCTCTAGCTCTGTTTCTTTTCTTCTTCAGCCTCTGGGTGTGTGAGACCAGATTTGCCCATCTGTGTGAGCTCTCTACCTCTTGCACAGCTGCTAATAGAGATCTGTAACAACCAGAATCAGTGTATTATTATAATCAACAATTACATTTACTTTTATTCACTTTTACCCAAAGTGGCTTACAAGAGATGTAGGATTCAATCCAAATGAGAAGCACAGTCTCCCTTTGTCTGTGTGGGTCTGGATTCCACTGGTTTCCTCCTATCTCTGAAAAACATGCAGTTGGATTAATTATACTAAATCGCACTGTCATCAAGTGAAAGTATCTTGAATATGGTCAAATTTATTATAATATAAGATCATTAAACCTATTTTTAGACATTCTTGTTGAAACATACTCAAGTTTTCTTATTCTACTGGCAGATCATTTTGCTTCTTTCTAGAAATAAATGCTTAAAATGAGCAAAAGTATTTGCCAATATAACAAGAGTATTTGAAGCTTGAAATGAGGACAAATGGCATAAAATAGCTTTTAATAATCTTATATTTGGTTTGTTGAAATTTAAGAAATACTAGATAAATTGACTATGTTCAAGGTATTTCTACTTGCTAAGATGTTATTTTTTGCAGTGTGGCCGAGGTGAGCACACACATGCGAGAGGGAGTGAGAGTGAGAGAGAGAGAGGTGCAAAACCTAGTGCAGGAATGCACAATGATATTAATATCCTAACAAATATATAATAATGAGGAACACAGATTCTGCACTGATGTTCAGGTGCTCTGAGGAATTGAGTGTTTATGTTTTGAAGGATGGGAACGAATCTACAAAGAATCTACAACATTGTGACACCATAATTGAAAAGAGTTTGGTATTAGACATAGTATAGTATGGCATAATGGTAGTATCAGCAAATGCCCTTTAGTACTAAATATACTATTGTGATCTTTACCATGTATGTAGTTAGTAGGTTAGTATCACAAACTTATATTGTAGGCAAGCAGCTACAGGACCAACCCCACCACCTTCATCATCCTCAGTTCTGTCGATTCACATTCCTCTCAGCTTTGGCTGCACTGCATCTAAGTGCATTAATAGCAAATGTAGCATGTAAGAGCTGGATGTTTGTGTGTGTA
The DNA here is from genome assembly GCA_012411365.1 of Ameiurus melas. Lineage (NCBI taxonomy): Eukaryota > Metazoa > Chordata > Actinopteri > Siluriformes > Ictaluridae > Ameiurus > Ameiurus melas. The sequence continues at coordinate 24,343,049 of CM022767.1, read as the reverse complement.
TGAGTTGTGTATGGGTTTGCCTATGAAGAGTATGTGTGCTGACACTCGACAGACAGCTGATGTAGCTGTAGGCCACCTGCTCACTGCAGGCAGAGTGTGTGAGAGGAACCGCAGGCCTTGTGCAGAGTGTGTGAGAAAGCCCAGAGCCAAAAGCAACACGCAACTCTTATAAGAAACTCCGGCTCTCCTACTCCAACTCACTGCCCAACAACTGCATCACCAGTTGAAGCTAGAAAGAAGAACACTGAAGAAAACCTCCATTTTCTACATAAAAATATAATGCATGAAAATCAAAAACTCATTGCTTAGCAACCACACATCTGTATATCAGTTCAGGTATCAGTATATCTGGATATGTAGGAAAGATTTCCTCTCAAGCAAAGCTACAGGAGGCAATTGAGGAAGTGTGATAGGTCATGAAAACAGAATCGAGCAGTTATTGCTCTCCTTCTATGACAATGTTTCAAGCTCAAAATTTGGCAGCTGGCTTCATGTGTCCCAGAAGAAACATGTGCTAGCCTTTGGCCTGAGATATTAGTGCCAGCTGTGCAATAGGATAGACCTAAATATTATATTATATAATTGGTAATAACTAAACTTGGAGAAAATGAAGTAAACTATGATGCAAAGTCATGTGGATAAAATTTTCATGAGTCCATATACTCCTGAGAGAGTATATTACTCTCTCCTCAGTCAATCACATGGATTACTAGGGTGTCTGTGAGCTCATGTATGTGGTAAAGGTTAGATGACACACTCCTCCGAGTGGATTCAGCTGACCTATGAGGTAGCAGAAAAGATGCAGTGATTGGCTTCACATGTCTCAGAGGAAACAGATGACAGCATAAAACCGAATATTGGTAGACATCATGTGAAGGGATTGGAAAATGATCAAAACTGGGAGAAAATGGGATAAACTATTTTTCTTTTGACATAGGATCTAAAACTAGCTCACTGCAGTTAATAGTGTACTATAAACGTAGTCATTCATTATATTGCAGTGATCAAGTTTTGGTTCATAGAGTATATACTATATATAGAATTTGCAGACGATGCAGACTTTAGGTATATTATTACGTATATAAGTCACAATCCATAGCTTAAAACAGAAATCCATTATAGATGATGAAAGTTTAAAGAACATTTAAGCTACGCTCCATTACATAAAAGTACTTGACAAGAGAGTTACTGCAAGTATAGTTATATCGACAACTGGAAAACAAATGTGTGTGTGTGTGTGTGTGTGTGTGTGTGTGTGTGTGTGTGTGTGTGTGTGTGTGTGAGTTTGTGGGTGGGTGTGTGTGTGTGTGTGTGTCGGTGGGTTTAGGTGCTGCACTAGAGAGCAGGGTGTTCTAATCCACCAGCCACATGAACATTAATGAAATCCTCTCCATTTGGGAATTGTGCCACTATCTCTATGCTGCCATTTGGCAGGCACATTTGCTTTAATTAAAAGAGCACATTTTAGAGAAATTAAGCGCTTTCACCCCTGGGTCGGCTCTCACTCAACTGCAGTCTGATGACATTTAGATGATCCTGCTGATGATGATGATGATGATGATGATGATGTGTGTATGTGTGTGTGTTAAGGGGTGTGTTTGTGTGTGTGACCTGCTGAGCTTTGACAAGTGTAAGACAACAGTAGCAATTATGATTTCATATGTCATGATTCAATCAGCAGCCAGGAAATGATTTTGTTTCAGTGAGTCAAATGTAAAATGATGCTGCACTCTGAAATTATAACAGGGTTTAGATCATCTGCAGAAAGTTGTGAAAGTAGAAATTTGTTTGACTTGTAAAATAATGTAGGGTTAAAAAATTTGTAAAGCCCTGAGACTGATGGTCCAATCACTTCATATTCTTTAACAGAACACATTGTATTTGGGAAACAATGAACAGTTCTTAAGGAACTTTGAAGAGAAACTACTGTACATTGTACACTGCAGAATATTATTGACACTTGTGAAAACATGTTTGGTGTGTGGTTTATAGTAAGTAGATACGTAAGGGATAATCCATGGCTAGGTGGGCATTAAACAAATTTAATACACGATGTAGAGTCAAAGAATCACCCGACGTGAAGCGAGTACATTACAATCACGTAGCACACTCCTAGGAGTGGATTATCCCTCTTATACCATGGTCACTTGCCAGCATTGTCAAGTAAAAGCTGATGTTTGCTGTGCAAAATTTGACTGAAAAGATAAAAATATCAGTTATCTTTTGTTAGTCATTTTAAATACGAGTTGTTAGATCTAGAATTTTAAAATGGCAAATTATTAGAATGCTATTAAATGTAACATATATAAACCTTTAAGCTGCAATGTAAATTTGCAGTAGGAGTGCTATTTGCGCCTGAAAAGATCAACTTCACGGGGACCATGGCATGGTGAATAAGGACAGGGCCGATGGCAGGCAGCTTCACGCTGAACACACTGTCATTTTTAGTAACTCTGACGTTTGATCAGATATGCTCATCCTCTGTCTAACAATAACGCAGATAAACAGGTTTAAACAGGCTTTGCATGGAGAAGAAGGAGAACTGCAGACCACAACCCCATCCCCCCTCCCCCCCAACTGCCCATTGCACTGCCCTCTGTCTCACTCATTCAGCCTCTCATAACACTTCACACAGCAGGCAATCATCTCCATAAAGACACAGCACACTCCTCTCATCTACTTCTTACATTCCCGTTTGCCTTTCTGTCCCCTAAATTGGTTTGGAGCTGACAGGTTTTAGAGAAAAGAAACACACACACTCAATTGCTTTTTTTAATTGCTTTTCTCTGAGAGTAACAAAGAGAGAAGGAGGAGGGATCGTTTTTAAAAGCGAGTTGGACCATGTTAGCAAAAAGGATTCTCCACTGAACTGTCCCACTTATTCTGTGTTGGAAAACTTTTAATTCAAATTACCACTGTAGATTAATTTTCTGATACATAAAGCATTGTTCTGCATACTAATTTGACACGATTTCTCTATTGTGCAAGGCAGAGTCTATAATTAACGGAGGATCTTAAGCCTTTTCATTGCACATAAGAGCATAAGTGATGCAATTATGATTTCACAGACATCTCTGAAATGGTCTTTTCTATGCTTTTAATAGGCAGACTGGGGCTATTTGATTGCGCTGAGCCTCTAGAAATATTGTTATGACGAAAAAGTTGGAGAACTCACTGGAATGATCTCCATTTCTGCATAAATGGATCCTAAATATGATCTGATCTTCATTTAATCTGACGTTCTTCACTAAATTTTAGAAGGCTGGTCTGACCAAAAGTACACAGTTTCCATTATAATTAAGATAGGATGAGATAATCTTGATGTTGTTCCACTATATGCATTTTATTTTTGTAGTTTGAATGTACTGGCACTTTCTTTTTCTTTGTATTACAAAGACATGTGTATGTCTGGATTATACTGGGGTCACCCTGAATCACTAGTGGCCCAAATCTATACTGTTATTGTCATATATACAAAATAGTTGTAGTTTGTACAACACCAGTTTTTGTTATATGAGAATGCCAGTGTCCAGCCAAAGCTCTAGTGCTCTTCACAATTAGACTGATGTTTATTGTATTATTAAATATAAGATGTATTCAAGTAGCTGCTCATTGGAAAGCCATACTCACTCAAGGTAAAATTGCAAAATTTGCTAATTCAAGAGTTCTGGATCCATATATTCTAGATCCACATATGACCAGCGGACTCTCAAACTCCAACATGTCTGCATGTGTGTATGTATTTAGCTAAACTAAAGCCCAAAAGAAGGCAAACAATGGAGATGAACTGGTGTCGTCCCAGGGCCTGCCAATATGTCAAGACTTACATTCCCTCCTTTCATAAATACATAACCGTTGATATTAGATTCATTGTAGTTGCTAAGTACTTCATAATAGTTACTGAATAATATCAAATAAGCTGAATAACTGAATTTAAGATTAAGATGTTAATCACCCTACTAGCCAGCTTCCTTATGCAGGTACTTGTTAGTACTATACCATTTACACCACACCTGAATATTTGTACAGCTGTGTATATTTATAGGTTCCTGTGTCTGTGTTCATTTTTATTTTTCTTGGTGTTTCACCCATGTTATTAATCTATGTATATTTCTACTTATACTCTTTTTTAATTGAGCTGTTAATAATGGGTCATGCTATCTTATTCGTGCAGAAATAACAAACTTTCTCATGCCTCAAGAATTCACTTTCAGTGAAGCAAAATCATTGATACAGTCAGAGAACATAAGAATCTCATGGTGAGTTGCATCTGAGTTGCATTCATCTCCTGTGTAATGAAGGTATAATAAAGTAACTGTGTGAGAATCTACACCTATTTCAAGATATGAGCAATTACAGCTATTTTAATACACACTGCCCAGTAAAACATGGATTTGGCATCTGAGCACAAAGGCATGCAATAGGCGTGGAAAAATATGTCTTTGTGGGTGCTCATTAGATGTCACTCAGTCAGAGAGAATGTTTTTTAGGCTGAAGAAAAGACAACTCTTGTGTATGTGTAGGCATACAAAATGTCAAACATAATATAGACCAGAATAGGACATGTATTTAGGGGACATGTCAAGGCGGACCAGGACCAGCTTAAAATGGGCTAATAAAAACATCATCTTTCTTTTTTTTTAAAAATGGGCCAAAACCTTCACACACATCACATTTATAATGTAACAGTCACATACATGGCAATCTATTTTTCTCAGTAATGTGTTCACCAGGTCAACAAATGTTGTAAAGATGTAAGTTTTTTTTTGTACTTGCATGTCTCTTTTGCATGTTTTTTCCAGAAATTACAGCGCTTGCAGAAAACGTCATCTCCCAAACAACTGTACATGCATTGTCCTATTGTTAACAGTGATAAGCTGCAGTACACCTGTAATATACATAATATTTTACTTTTGAATATGTCTTCTCCTCTTTGCTCCAGACATATTCATTTAGCAACGCTTTATAAATATAAATGTCACATGCTAGAAATAGCAACCAATTCAGATTTCCATCATCACTCTAAACTAAGTACAGTATAATATTAATGTAGAATTTTCACTAGCTTTTGTTAAAGATTTATAAAAAAAAGAATGCAGCAATGTAACCCGAACATCAGAAGCATTTTATGATGTTACTAGCAGTTTTATTTGAACTGGACATGCGGTGGGTTTCCTCATTGCTGAGATATGATAGGGAAGCGTCTGGTATTGCACTGCCATCTGGATGGGCAGTCTGAGAATTACAACAGAGAGAATATACTGTATAAAATGGACCTAATATAAGTCCTACATAATTTTCTACCCATGAGAGCATTTCCCCCTCATGACTGTTTTTAATGAGTGCTGAAAATCAGGTTTTCTCTTCAGTGTTAATTTAAATCTGAAAATTTTGATTTGGTCATTAACATTTTCCCCTGGTGCATGGTGTCTGTGAAGGTTAGGGGCACTCTTCTGTTCACTAGCTCATGCACAGCCACGCGTGCACACACTCACACACACATGCACGGGTTGGTGGAAGATTATATTATATTACATGCAAAACTGCAATGCATAATATAGTACGGTTTCTGGGCAAAGTGCCGTTTACCTTTCCTCTACCTTTGCCATTTTTAAATTTCATTAAAAAAAAAAAAGGCTTCTGGGAGAATCCAACTAAGAGCAGTAACTACACATCAAGTGCTATTAGATGTACAACTGTAACTGTTTGTTGTGGTTAGATGATACCAAAGACAAATATTTTATCCTTGACACCATCAGCACATTTGCCATAAAATGGGGACTGCATACAGAACATATCCCCCAGCCCCAGTGTAAAATATGGCCAAGTCTCTACCACCTTAGAAGACATTACAACAAGAGGTTCAGCAGCATTAATTAATATGTCAAATCTGCGTTGTATGTCTGAATATTTTTTGAAGGATTGAATTGAAAAAACTAATTGTTCTGTTCAAAAAATATATGTTTGAAAAAATATGAGTGTCCCTGTATGCTTAAACTCAAAATACTACACTTTTAAATCCCAGTTTAGCAAAAGAGCCACTGACTACGTTTACATGGACAGCAATAATCTAATTATTGACCTTAATCTAAGTAAGGTAATAATGTGATTAAGGTTTTAGAATACTCCAGTCATGTTCCCGTTTTACATGTTATAGTTCATAATTAGATTAAGAGCCCGTGTCATTAAGTCACCGCGCCACGCCGTTCACAACCCTCAGTTGTTTGGCTTTATGCTATGACTGCATCCTGTCTTAGCTGTATGCCAGATAAGTGAATTAGATGTTCTATACGGTTTTTTGTACTTAATTTAACTTAAAATGAAAAAGAAATCATTTGAACATCAAACTTTTCTACCTCCTACATCTTCAGAAGCACTTTGTTTGAACAGATGTTGAAACACTTTTATCTGAATCATATTGGTTCTCTGAAGGTTGTGTATACTAAGCAGGTGTTTGTCCTGCTAAATAGTAAATATGAACATTGGGGCTGGCCCAAATAGTATTAAACATGCTTTGAATAGTCTACTGTGTTCCCAGTTTATTGTCATTTCCCCAATTCTTGTTCTCAAAACCATTCTTAAAAATAAAAATATTTACCTTTCATAATTAACCCTATATTAAGTAAGGTTGTTACTGCAGAGCAAAATATATCCAATATGTGGCAACAATGTATTAGTCTTGTGTATTGGTGATGGTGCAAATAAATTAAATCTGTGAATGAAATAATACCAGGTTATTTATAATGACATGCTTTTTGTTTTGATGTTGTTGTTTTTGTTGTTGTTTTTTGTTTGTTTGTTTGTTTTTGTTGCTTTTTTTAACATTGGTTGTTAAAAAGGATAATCCAACAAAAAGATCAGAGAGCTGTCTATGGGAGAAAAGCAAGTCATTTTGAAGCAGAGAAAAGAAATAAATGGTGTACTGAGCAACAGACACCGGATGGGTCGGCCAAGAAAAACAACAACAGCTTGTGAGAGCTGTGAAGAAAAACACACACACAACAGTCAGTGACATCAGAAACAACCTCCACAGGGCAGGGGTGAAGGTATCACAATTGACTGTTTGATGAAGACTACGACAGCAGAAATATAGAGGACATACCTCAAGATGCAAACCACTCATCAACAGTAAGAATCTGTAAGAAATACAGAGATGAGCCACAAAAATTCTGGATCCAAGATTAACCTCTACCAAAGAGATGGAAAGGCCAAAGTGTTGAGAAAGAAAGGATCTGCTCATGATCCAAAACATACAAGTTCATCAGTGAAACATGATGGTGTCATAGCTTGAGCTTGCCTGGCTGCTTCTGGAACAAGCTCACTAATCTTTATTGATGATGTAACTCATGATGGTAGCAGCAGAATGAATTCGGAAGTTTACAGGAAAAATTTGTCTGCAAATTTACAGAGAAATGCATCCAAATTTATCAGGAAGAACTTTATGGTAAATGATTGAATATTATTCACTGTTTCAGCCATACAGATATTCTTTGTATCATACATTAGACCTCATCATTCTGAACAACTTTGCCGCTAGGGCCACTTCTGTCAATCAAATTGTTCATTAAATATTTGGGATTATTTAAAAAAAAACTAGTTTTGTGAAGTAGTACTAGGTTTTTCGTTCAACAAAATCTTATGTACATCGGGCAGTAGTTATCCCTATAACAGTTAAAAAGGTGAAAAATATATTCTATATTCTTATGGTAAATTCACTAAAATTGCTATTATAACCACCAGATGTCAGCAGAGGACTACTCTTTGGGTCATTCCGCTCAATAATATAGAACCCAGGTTTTTCTTTTGAAATCATATTTAGACTTTAAAAAATCATTATAATAACATTACCAATCACATTTTGTCAAGGTTTATCACTTTTTTTCATAATGTGATATAATTTGCAATTATATCACATTATGATTATAGTGCGGATTACAAAAATAGAGTGGGTTGTCCACTAATCGTTGGGTTGGTGGTTCGATTCCCGGCCCGGGTGACTCCACATGCCGAAGTGTCCTTGGGCAAGACACTGAACCCCAAGTTGCTCCCGATGGCAAGCTAGCGCCTTGCATGGCAGCTCTGCTACCACTGGTGTGTGAGTGTGGGTGAATGAGACACAGTGTAAAACGCTTTGTATAAAAGCTCTATATAAGTGCACATTTACCATTTACAGTGAGATGTTATAAAGTAAGCATTTTCTTACCCATCATTTATTCCAAGTATCTATATCAACAACAAAATGTGTGTGAAATGTGAAAATGGTATTATAAAGGGAGACCTGGAATAAGCATTTTGTTAATTGTCATTCTTTATAGGATTAAAAGTAATATCATTTAACATCTTTAAGGGTCCTAAATGGCTTCAACCCCAATAATTGCCGCTTGCAGCTATATTTATATTTATCATTATTATTGTCATCACATAAATGTTTTACCACTGTAACTGTTTTACTGTTTTGAAGTAAATCTGTGTCCTTTTATTGCTAATAAAATATAGAATGCAGACTGACTGCCAGTATCTCATTATTTGTTTTATATTTGCCGATTTTGTTCCATTTTGATGGCCAATTATTAGTACTTAAAGATGCACTATTTTGATTTTTTTTTTCCCCAATATTTTAAAATGAACAAGCTTTGTTAACAGAATTCTGAAATGGAGCATAAGAAAAACTAAAAGATGAGGTTGAAGACAGAAAAATAAATTTCCACAATTAAAAAAACTATGTAAAGCCCGAGGCTGAATGAATGAATTTCATGTAAATGAAATGATATTAAATTAGGGACATCTCAGCATTTATTTAAAAAAAAAAAAAAGAAAAAAAAAGCCAAATCTATGCTTGACAAGCAGGAGTTTTCACAATTCCTTATGACAGTGAATAATTTTCCAAGCCTAACTTTCGAGATTCTAAGTAACTGGAGGCAACTATTTTTTGTACTCCTTGTAGATCATAAACCACTGAAATCGTTAGAGAAATGTAAATGTTATTGTGCTTTTTATCCAGAAAAACTATAGCTCCCCCATTTACTTGTATTTGTTTATAGGGCACTGACCTAAGGGCAATCTTGCCCAGATCAATATCGTTGATATTATTGACACGTTGATGTATCGCAGCAATGGGTCAACGTGGCTAATAGGGTGTCTATGTATGTCTATGGGATAACTGGTTCATGCGGATTACAAAATACACGATTGAACATAGGCAGGAGAAAACAAACTCTTGTTTCATAGCGGAACATTAACTGGGCAAAAGGTTGTTTATTTAGTAGTTCTTTGGTGGTCAATAGCAACTCTGGTTTGTCTAGGAAACATAAGTAGCTCTCCCACACAAGTAGCCTTAATTCCTGAGCAAATCAAATGGGCAAAGCTTAAAATGGCAAAACTTTAATGGTCTTAACAACAATCATTGGTTGAAAACAAGGCCTGCGGCTGCATTCTGAATCATCTGAAGGGGTTTGATGGAGCTGGGTGGGAGGCCAATGAGTAGTGCATTGCAGTAGTCCAGTTTTGACATAAGAAGAGCCTAGACTAGTACCTATGAAGCCTGTTCAGCAAGATAGGGTCTGAATCTCTTGATGTTATACAGAATTAACCTTTCTGAGGACTGTGCAGTTGTTGAAATGTGGTCTGTAAACCTGAAGTGTTAATCAAAATTAACCCAAAGGTTTCTCAAGCTGTACGATGAGGTGGTGTTTGATTGAGGGGCAGGCAGGGATGGCAAGAAGCTCTGTAGATTTGCCAAGTTAAGCTTAAGGTGGCGTTCGCTCATCCTTTCCAAGATGTCTTTACTCAGAGCTCTTAAACATTTTAAGAGATGAAAGGGAAAAGCTTCTTAACAAATTCCTTTGTTTTTCCCTCAAGAAAGTGTTTATTTTAAAGAGATGGTTGGTTACACATTCAAATTATTAATATTTGTGACAAAAAAAATCACTATATAGGCTATGCATGCTAGCTGTATTATTTTCTAAAAAATGCAAAGCCAGTTTTTCCTTTTAAAGGAGACCGATTTTTTATCATACAATTTATTAAACAGTTGGATAAATGATGGACCAAACATAACTGAACATAACGTTTTAGTAAACATTGGGTAATGAGAATGAACATTGGGTAACGAGATTGAACATTAGGTACATAATGAGATCATAACGAGAATGTGTGTCCGTATGTGCAAGCGTGTGAGTGTGCAGGTGTATGAAAGTGCATTTGTGTGTGTTTTGTGTGTGTGCATGGCTGTGTGTGTTCGTGTGTGTGAGAGATTTCTGGCTAGGCGTTGCTCCAGGGGCCACTCCAGGGAGCCCACTACACAGGAAGGCGGCAGAACATAACTCACCGGCTCTGTCCGCAGTTTAGGGGCATAGATGCGAGACAGAGCATCAGCCTTAATGTTCTTGGAACCTGGGCGATAGGATAGTGTGAAGTCAAAACGTGAGAAGAACAGGGACCAGCGTGCGTGACGGGGCGTGAGACGCTTGGTGGTTTTCAGGTACTCTAGGTTCTTATGGTCGGTAAAGATGACGAAGGGGTGTACAGCTCCTTCCAACCAGTGTCTCCATTCCTCCAGCTCATGATCGCCCACGTCATAGTTCCGTTCTGCCAGTGTCAATTTAATAGGCCACGGGGTGCATCGACCTCTACAACGAACGGCTTCGAGGGATCTGGGTGTCAGAGAATGGGAGCTGTGGTAAACGCCTGCTTAAGTTTCTCGAGAGCCTCCTGGGCATCGGGAGTCCACTGCAGTCGCCTGGGTTTTCCCCTCAGAAGTGAGGTCAGGGGTTGTGCTATTTTACTAAATTCCCGAATAAACCGTCGGTAGAAGTTTGCTAACCTGAGGAACCTCTGCAACTCCTTGATGGTCTGTGGCATGGGCCATTCCACCACTGCCTGGATCTTGCCTGGATTTCATACCTTACATGAGATATGCAGTCATAACAATGCAAAAAAAAAAGATTTTATAAATTACATTTAAATGTTAAAGTGTTAGACATTGGGTACAGGTAACAAATGTGATTTTTTCACTGTTCTAGGTAGTTTTTATTAATGTTTATTATATATTTAATTTGCAGTTAGATTCACGTGCAGACATTTTGCTTAAAAATAAAATGTCTTTTAAAGCTAAGTTAATTTAGTTAATTTAGCTTAGAACATTCAGATCACTGTTTCTGAACCTTAAAAACTGAGCTCCTATTTACTGTGAAAACAATTTATGGCTGATCCTAAATCAGACATATGAAACAAGGTCTCTAATGTAACGGTAAAATATACTGCTGACGCTTATGTATTTAATAAACATTTAGCCAACTCAAGAAATCAAAACCCTCAACGATACCATTTAAACTCTGACAGACTATGTAAAAGCTAAATACCGATTTAGTTAATGAAACAGAACACTAACTGCATATTTTTAGTTTTCGAGAAAAGAAAGTACTTGAATAAGTGCCATGTTTTAAATGTGTCTTACCTGTTGCGGTTTATATTTCAGGTTGTTCCAGCCTCACCCATCAGCTGATGTCATGTTTGTTCCAGCTGATATCCTGGTTGTTCAGTAGGCTGATATAGATCCTGAACCACAACAAGACACACAAAGCCTTCCCACGGTAGGACCTCAGCGGACACGATTATAAACAGAAGATAAGCCGAAGCAAATTCTTTTGTAAAAATAAAGTTATGTATAAATGTTTTCTAAACTGAACTAAACATTTTCTCCAGACTTGCAAACATTTTGCTAATGATGATTTATTTTGTACTCATGTGCGTATGGTGATTTATGCCAATCAGATACGGGTTCACGGGTTCCCTTTTGAGTCTGGTTACTCGATAAATAACAAGAAATTGCATTTTGGCTGGGTCAGTAACTGTAACAGCATGAAATTCAAAGGAAGTGCTGGAGGAAGGGGGAGAAAGTCATGCAAATTTCAATGTTTTGAAGAGAAGCAAACCTGTAACACCCCCTCGTAGGGGAGCAGGTGTTGCAGTGTTCTCAGTATGGATCGAGGGCAAAGCATTTTCTGATGTCATATGTGGTTACACTTCTCACTTGATGTTACAGAATCAGAAGAAAAAAATGTAACCTTTATTTAGGCTGGGAGTATAAATATTTTCACTAGTCAGAAGACCTAATTATGACCAGTAACAAATGGGTTGCAGTTGTTCCAGCAAATGATCATATTACATTGCATTTATAACTTAATGTATTTGTCATTGGTATGTTTTATATATGGGAAGACTGTATATTATTGACCTGCATTTGTATCCTGTAATTATGCCATTTATTTTTACTTCCAAAGCTTTGGACAGGGTTTGGCGAAAAAAATAAAAAATAAAATAAATAAAATAAAGCCTTAATGTTTTCTGGTCCCCCAGACAGAAAAGACCAAAGACTGAGCTAAAACTATAGCAGCTTGTTACTTTCAATGAATAGCAATTTCTATCTGAGTATTGGCTTGATGTGGGTTGTATGCTGCATGTGGAACATGTGGTATGCGTATTAGAGATTTATATCTCAGTCAATATAATTGTGGTTGAATAAATTAACATCCAAGTCAGTATATGTCTCAAATGACAGTAGTCTAGTATGTTCACAGTGTGAAACTCGGCAAGATTTAGTGCACTGTTATTATCCAAATAGACCACCATTCATACTTTTAGCAGGTTGCAGCCTGCTTTTTGTCACAGATAGACACAAACAGTTTAGGGCAGACATTTTGGGTTTTTAATTGGTGGTTTATCGTAGTTGCTATTTTGAGACATACTCCATTACTAACCTTGTCTTTACACTTTCAGTTTAAACTTTTTCCCCTAAAACTGAGGTATGGGGCGCACAGTGCCTTAGTGGCTTAGCACGTTCGCCTCACTCCTCCAGGGATTCGATTCCCACCAGAGTATGCATGTTCTCCCCGTGCTGCGGGGGTTTCCTCCGGGTACTCTGGTTTCCTCCCCCAGTCCAAAGACATGCATGGCAGGTTGATTGGCAGGTTGGTAAATTGTCCATGTGAGATTGTGTATGTGATTGTGCCCTGCCTTGTGTGATGGACTGGCACCCTGTCCAGGGTGTACTCTGCCTTGTGCCTGATGCTTCCTGGGATAGGCTCCAGGTTCCCCACGACCCTGAGCGGTTGAAGATGGTTAGATGGAACTGAGGTATATGGCTGCCTTGGACATCGTTGCAGGGTCTCTTATAACGATAGTAACTGGTAGACTTAATAAATGTCACGATGGCGAAGGCCGGCAGATGGCGCAGCGATGTGCAGGGAGAGCCGGAGGGCGTGTGCATGCATGAACCAGAGCGAGCACATGCTCGTGAGTTGCATAGGAACCATGGAAACATTGTTTACAATGGACATGTACATGTCCTTTTGTTTCTGTTTTTTCTCCGATTTGTTTAGTTATTGGTGGATATGTGAGGGCCACAGTGGACATTTATGGAGCTTCCTGATCCATTCAATGGATTTTTCGGAATATTTCCTTGTGGATTGTCAGTTACATTTCTCCAGCCTATTAGACCCCAAGACAGAGGAGAAGCAATGGCTAGAATTCATGTGCTCTTTGGACCGGCCCATCAGTAGGTGCAGCTCCTATTGGCTAAGGAATGTAGGAGCCTCAATAGTGTAGCACAGTTTGTCAGAGAATTCATGACGCGGTTCAGGAGTCCGGAATCAAAGGCCAACCTAGAACTTTTTTGGGGTGTGGGGGTGGGGCAGCCTGGCAGACAAACCTACCCTGCCATACACCCACTACTATATGCAGGCAAAGGGGGTAACTGCACTTTCAGAGCCCCAGCCCGAGTTCAGCATTGCAACCTCGGAGCTCCAGCTGGAGACCTACAGGGAGGTCTCAGCTCCAGGGTCCCTGCCCAAGGTCAACGAGGCGACCTTGGGGCCCCAGCCCGAGGTCAACATGGCAACCTCGGGGACTCAGCCTGAGGTCAATGAGGCAACCTAGGAGCTCCCGCCTGAGATCATCATGGCGACCACAAAGCTCCAGCTGGAGACCCACAGGGAGGTCTCAGCTTCGGAGTCCCAGCCCAAGGTCAACCTGGCAACTTCGGAGCTCCCGCCTGAGGTCAACCTGGTGACCCCAGAGCTCTGGCTGGAAACTTACAGGGAGGTGTCTGCTCTAAAACCCCCGGTGACGAGGTGACCACGGGGTCCCAGCCCGAGGTCAACGGGGTGACCTTGGGGTCCCTGCCCGAGGTCAACGTAGTGACCTCAGGGTCCCAGCCCGAGGTCAACGTGGCAACCTCTGGGCCCCCGGCCCGAGGAAGCTGTCCCGCTGTCCTGTTCTGCCTAGGAAGCTGTCCCGCTCTCTCGTCCCGCCAAGGAAGCTGTCCCACTGTCCCGAAGAGGATGTCTCTCCGCGTCCCAGTCCCACAGAGAACGACTCTCCACATTCCAGCTCCTCAAAGGATGTCCCTCCGAGCTCCAGCCCCACAGAGTATGTCTCTGTGGGACATGGCCCCACGTTCCAGCCCCACAGAGGATGTCTCTTCACATTCCAACCACACAGTCTCTCCGAGCTCCAGCCCCGCATAAGACATCTCTCCGAGCTCCAGGCCCCTAAAGGACATTGCCCCGCATTCCAGCCCCACTGTTGACGTCGCCCCGAGCTCCAGCCCCATGGTGGATTATGCCCCATGCCCCAGTCTGGCTGGGGCCGGTGCTCCACCTGTCTGCTGCCTGGCAGCAATTTACTGGTGCAGCAAATGACAGGTTGCCTGGGGACCAGGACCTCCATTTGAGGGGGGTTCTGTCAAGATCTCGCCAGCAGATGGTGCTGCGGTGGCGATGTGCAGGGAGAAACAGAGCACAAACCAGAGCAAGCACATAGGTTGCATAAGTTGCATAGGAACCATGGAGACTTTGTTTACAATGGACATGTGTGTTTGTTTCTGTTTTGTCTCCGCCTTGTTTAGTTATTGGTGGATATGCGAGGGCGCATCTCAATTGTTACCAACTGCCAGGTAATTCAAGATAATTAACATTTGTTATCTAAACCCCTCGCATTGGTGTGCACGGCGTGTTGAATTATATGTTGATATGTGTAATGGTGCCACGTGGTAGCGTTTCCATGTCTTGTTCTAGTTTCTTATTCCATGCCTTAGTTCTAGTTAAATGATAGATGAGTAAATGTTTAAATGTGTAATAGTGCTAAGAGGTAGTATTTTCATGCCATGCCAAGTTTTATGTTTAGACCATGTTTCCGATTTTCTTGTACATCGGCTTTAGTTGTAAATAAAGACGTTGACCTGCACATGCTTCTAGTTCGAGTCGGTTTAGAGTTTGCACGTAATAATAAACATATGCCAGAAATCTGTGTGATCCTTAAGCAGATGCATTTCCCCTGATGCTTCCTTCATTTAATCACACCAGCATTATTGTAATTCATTTTCTCTGTGTTGGTTTGTTAATTCTACATCATGGCTTAACACTTCACAGTCTGAGGCCTTTCAGACACTTTTGAGGTAGTCTGACATGAATTTACATTTTAATATATTTCACCTATTTAAAAAACATTCATCCAAAAATGCTACATATGCTTAGAATTACTACAAACTCACCAACAGGCATTTGAGAGCAGTAAGAATGTCATGAATATAGGTTTTGTTTAAATCAACTGTAAATTTACACTTTTCAAAAACCTATTTTCAGTGGTGTTTGGGATAATGTGATAAACACATTAGAAACATTTTTGACAGGACTTTTCAGTTCTGAACTTTGTAAACATAGGTGTTGCCTACACATAGGTGATTAAATCATGCAGAAATGTCATGTTTACAAAAGTTGTAGAACTTTGAAGTGACACCATTTTGTGTAAGCCTTCGGAGATAGGTGTCAACCTCTGTAATAGCACCCCTCCCCACTGTCAAAGGTAATGGCCCTCCCTATTGTCAAAGGTAATTGCTCATCTGGGATGTCATTGTGTCTCCCACACCCCACAACCATCCAGTCAGTGTGAATTGTAAGGAAAGAAGAGACAATGAAATCCTTTTAACAGTTTATTGAAAATACTGTTTTCACCCACAAACATGCAATGGAATACTACAAAATAAGATGAATAAAAGAACAATGAATTTTTAGTCCTGATCAGGATGCCAAGCTTCAAAAGAGTTTCTGTCTTGTTGAAGGCAAAGGAAGACATTACGTGCTTTGCTCTTCCATGGGGTTTTTGTTTGGGAGCAAAGACTAAACTTTATCTATAGCTTATGGGTAATTAGTTGACCTTTCTGGTTGCTATGATATTTTTCTAATCTGTTATGTAGACAGAGAAGTTTTAGCATCACAAGCTGCTTTACATATGTTTTATCTAGAAAAGTGATAGAGATGGTATGCATAGTTGACAGAGGCAAAATAATTCACTCAATTCTGAACATATACGTACTATGAAAGGCTTTAGAATTGTTTAGCTGCAGCTTCCGTACATCAGGAATTGCAGTGCTAGGCATGTAATCATAATAATTGCATGACAAAAGCTAGTCAACAAAACTTACTCATCACAAACATCCTCTGCCGGATCAAGTCAAAGTTCGAAACGTTTGTCCTCACTGTCCTGATTTTTTGGTAAAATGAGCACCAGGTGCTGTGTTTCCCCAGAGAAGTGCCTGCTTTTTGGGTAACGTGCTCTTGTTTATATGAGTAAATTTAGGTGTTGTCACACATTTTCTTGCCTCGTAATTACCCAATAACGAGCGGCGATTTACCATAATGTTATCATATGAATAGCTCTCGTTGCTAATTGGTGGGACATTGTGAGACTGAAACGTGCATGCTGTTCATTTTATTTTAATCACAAAGCTCAAAAAAAAAGTGTAGTTTCGATCTATATACATTGGGAAAGTAGATTGTTCAAGGTTTCTGGGTATGTCAGCTTTATGTTTGTAGGAGAAAAACTTGCGGAGATTTTGATGCGGAAGTGCGAACATTCTATTTTCTCCTGCAGGCGGGAGAGCGGACCGCTAAGGGTTAACTATAGCTGGCTATGAATGCTTTATTTATGCATGATTAATAACATATGATTATTATGATTACAATTTGGCAGTGATATGTTTGGATTGAACCAAGATTTGAGGGGTGGAAAGGAAAAGGAAGGAAAGCCAAGTTTCCTGGATAAGCTTCCGCAAACCATTTGTTTTAAATTCCGCAAACCACTTATTTATGGGAGTTCTTTGCAGTTCATTTGTACACTGTGGGCTCTTCTTCCTCATTAAGTAGATATGTGCGAATGATTACTTCAGTCACAGAATAAGGGTTGCAGTTAGCTGAGGGTGGATCCTGAAAATAGCCTGCAAAAAAATCATTGATGTTGGAGGTTTCATTATGGCCAGTGAGACGTCCAATGTTGTCAAGCCCCCCTTTTGGGTCATTGCCACGAATTTGGTAGCGGTGCCTCTTGCCCAGCTGCTCAATAGTCTCCTCAACATGCCTGCAGAGAAACAAACAAAAAAAAAACTGCATTGTTAAGGTGACAGGACTATTTAAAAAATAATAATAATAAATATATTTAAAATAAAACAAATAAGAGAGGAAAAAAACGTCTTGGTTACGGATGGAACCCTGTTCCCTGAGAAGGGAACGAGACGTTGTTTATAGCATAACACTATGGGAGCACCCCTGCACGCGACCGGCATCTGAAGCTTATGTAAAATCGTGCCTATTTATAGGCCTGCCATGATTAGGTGACGGGTCAATTAAGCGCATTGCATGATATATTTATGGCACCTGTGAACCATGCCATCAGCCTCTATTATCTGAAGTGAAGACGCAATTCACAGGCCTACATCGGTATGACAAAGCTATGCAACGTCTCGTTCCTTTCTCAGGGAACAGGGTTACATGCGTAACCCAGACGTTCCCTTTCAAAGGAAACTCCACGTTGCATTTAGCATAACACAATGGGAACGAGAATACCCACTCGGTCATACCAAGGGTACAGCCTATTCAAAAAGAACCAAGCTGAGGGTCACCGCAAGACACTCAAGCCCAGGGCTAAATGAATATCCAGGCTGTAATATCGAATGAATGTGTGTGACGTAGACCACCCTGCTGCAGTACACATATCCTGTAAGGATATCCCATTGGACAAAGCCTTCTTGGAGTAAACCCCCTTAGTGGAATGAGCCCTTATGCCCAGAGGCGTAGCGAGACATAGGAACATAATATGGCCTACTTGCTTGAGAGATGTCAGGGCCAGCAGAAGAGCTACCTTTAGAGTCAGAAGCTTCTCAGAGGCTGACTCTAAGGGCTCAAATGGGGCACCTGATAGACCTTTCAGGACCACAGAAGGTCCCAGGAAGGTAGGAGCGGCCTGCAGATGGGCCTCAGCTGTTTGACACCACACATAAACCTCAAAGTTAGAGAATGTTGCCCCACAGAGGCTCCATCATTAGGGGCGTGGCTGGCCGAAATGGCGGCCTTGTAAGCCCTGATTGTAGAAGGAGCCCATCCCGCTGAGAAACTTCCTTGTAAGAACTCCAGGACTGTAGCTATTGTGCAGTTCACTGGGTCTAGCTGGCGTTCCTCACACGACAAGACAAAAAGCCGCCGCTTGAATGCATACAATTTCAAATAGATGGTGCTTTACAGGTCAACATGGTCTCTACAACCTCAGTTGTGAGACAAGAATCTATGAGTTGGTGCCCCTCAGGGGCCAGAACCACAGTTTCCATAGTTCCGGCCGAGCGTGAAAAATCAGCCCTATGGCTTGAGACAGTAGATCCACTCTAAGGGTTAAAATTTGGCACCTGACAGATCTTCCAGGACCACAGAAAAGTCCCAGGAAGGTATGCGCGGCCTACAGATGGGCCTCAGCCGCCTGACACAACACATAAACCTCGAAGTTAGAGGACGTCGCCCCACAGAGGCTCCATCAACAGGGGCATGGCTGGATGAAATGGCGGCCATGTAAACCCTGACTGTAGAAGGAGCCCACCCTGCTGAGAAATGTTCATGTAAGAACTCCAGGACTGTAGCTATTGCGCAGTTCACTGGGTCTACAGTGGATCCCTGCAGATGGGAATCTCCCAAGGAGTGTCATTTAGCAGGGATATTATCTCTGAGAACCATATTCAAGCTGGCCAATAAGGTGCTACTAGCAGCAGATATAGACTGTCTTGGCGAACTCTTGGCTAGAACTTGTAGTAGCAGAGCGATTGGTGGAAAAGCGTACAGATGTGACCTCAGCCACATGTGCAGCATGGCATCCAGCCCTAATTGTGTGGGAGGAGATAAGAGATCCCCCGGGCTGAAGACCGCTAACTGCCTTGGAAGTGGCCAGCCAAGATCCACGATTCTCTGAAACCCAACTCGCTCGGCTTCTGAGAAGAGAGCAAGTTGTGAATGGAGCTGCCTAAAATAAAGCGTTACAATATGCCCTCACAGGCTCCACCCCAAGACACTTCACACAGAAAGTGTGCACTAATCCCCATGATGAAACGCGAGCATGTAACACCCTTCCTGAATTCTCATTCATTTTTCTCTCTCACTCATTTCTTTTTTTTCTTCTCTTTTTTTAAAGGGATAGAAAAGTCCAGAGATTTTGAAAAAAGATAGAGAGGAAATTAAACATCTTTTTATTTCTTTACACAAACAACTGTCATGCAGGCCTCCCTCCTCTCGCATGTTCTTGATACTGAAGTTTGTATGACTTGAAGTATGTATTCGTGATACTGAAGTTTGTATGGCAGCCAGCACCATTCCACGTGCCTGTAATGAGTCTGGGGTCAAAGGAGGCCACAACACCAAAGTCTTCACACACCCTGTGCAGGATAAAATGAGCTATCCACAGGTGATCTCCCATGCTGATGCCCTCACATGGACCCACTTGGAATTCAGGCAGAGATGTTTGGTGTTACAATAATTATACTCCAATAACCGCCCCCCCGCCCCAAAAAAAAAAAGCTAAACAGCTGTTTAACCTGTTTTGAAGGCTTATCTATGCAGGCATGACTTCTGCATTGGTGCCACAAATCATAACCCCAGCATACAGACAGGCTCTATAATGGGCCTCGACAATGTCCTTGCCACAGGCCTTATCTGCTCCCATACAACAGTAATTTTTTAAACACAGCATCCCTCAGACTTGAACAGCCATTCCTGCATTCATCCTAATTGAGCAAAGGCAGAGACCAGGACCGAATTAAAATCCATAGTGCAGTACACAAAGACCTTCACCTTGTGGTCCTGGGAAACCATTTGAGAAGCAGCCAAAAGGATGATCATTTATAGCATGAAGTGTGTACTTCTGCTCCATTCCAAACCATGGATGCTGGTCCTCCACCATGATCTTTTCAAACATCTGACAAAGGTTAGTTTCTAAGAGGGGGAAATAAAAAGGTAAAAAATTCAAGCATTATCCTCAAACACTTCATAATTTACACCAGATTTGACACTTTACCAGCAAATATTGACTTATACCAAATGCATACCTGCAGGTTTCCTGTTATATTTGAGAACCTCACAAAGAACCAGCTTGTTGGGGTCCTTCCTGAATGGGTCTCTAAACATGGCCTTTGGTATGAGGTACATGTCACTGTTCGAGCTCTTAACCTGGAATCTACTGGAGCCTGCAAAATTCCACTCTGGGAGATCTGCAGAAACCAACAAACCATAAATACAGAGTCAAATCAGAGCAATCAGACTTTGACAGAGCATTTAACCAACATTTATGGTCACACTATAACCTATGCATGCAAAGAATGGCATGAACTAAAAGTGCCACCAAAATTGATTGTTGGATGCAAACCTAAACAGTACCTTCAATGGTCTTGGGTTTCAATTCCAGACTCCTGGTCTTGCAGCGGAGTCCCTCACCGGTCCCATCAATCCAGATGTGCATGGCCTGCACTTTGACTCCTTGTGGCAGGTCCTAAACTACTACCTAAACTACAACTAAACTGTATTTGCAACTGCTTTTGTTTATTTTCTTTATTAACAAAATTCCAACTTCATTTTAACAGCTGACTAAGGTGGGTTCAAGTGTTCTTGTGCTTTGTAAAGCAAGTGTGGCAGAGTAAGTTATTTGGTTTCTGTTTGGGGTATGGCTTTGGTAGACCAATAAGGCGGGAGTTACCCGACCATTTAAGGACCCTTATTTTGGTAGACGCATAGGTGTCTTGGTGATTCAGTGTTTCTCGTGCCCCTGGCATTTCCAGTTCCCATTTCCGTTCAGGTAAATTCAGGTTTTGCTCACGGTGTAATGAGGCAAACATCTCATGGCTAATTTGTTTATTTATAGTCTAGGTGCATTGTTGCGAGTTGGCGGCGGAGATCACGTTCATAGATCGCAACATTTAGCCGGTGGCTGTATGATATGCATATGTATGTCGATCAGCCGTACCTGTGAGTAAGCATACAACTTCACGTCTTGTGTTTTTTCAGCCCAATGGTAAGTATACCTCTCCCTTCTTCACATTAGGACTTGGTAGATTTACGTTAACACTCTGATCTTTGTGTTAAGATGAGAGTGGGGAGTTGAGCATCTAAATCTTCTTAGTTTCAGGGGATCTCTTAAGGATAGGGAAGAGGAGCTGGAGATGATTGCTGCTCTTCTCTTGCTCTGTCTTCTGGGTTCGGCTCTCCGCTGGAATTTGGAGCTTGCGTCGCAACTCCTCCTTCCGCAATGGAAAACCAAAAGGGGAAGAACGAAAAAAAATGCACACAAAAATGATAGTAATAATTCCTCTCTGACTCTGAGGAGCCAGACGGATGTGCTAAAAACTGAGAGCAGCATATAAAGAGTTGATTGAAGTGATTACTAAGGCTGGATGAGCCTTTTTCTCCCCAGTGAAAGTAAATCCCTCACACTACAGAAACTCCCCTTTCTTCCAGAAGTGCTTTTGGGGGAAAACCATGCATAAGCCTTATTTACAGTGCCTTGCGAAAGTATTCGGCCCCCTTGAACTTTTCAACCTTTTGCCATAAAGATATACAATTTTAATTTTTTGTGAAGAATCACCAACAAGTGGGACACAATTGTGAAGTGGAACGAAATCTATTGGATATTTTAAACTTTTTTAGCAAATAAAAAACTGAAAAGGGGTGCGTGCAAAATTATTCGGCTCCTTTACTTTCAGTGCAGCAAACTCACTCCAGAAGTTCAGCGAGGATCTCTGAATGATCCAATGTTGTCCTAAAAAGGCCCCCCCCCCCTCTTTTTTTTTATAAACACAAAAAACCCCCCCCAACCACCCAAAACCCCCCCCAACAAGCCGTAAAAAAAAAAAAAACCCACAACCACCCGCCCAATAAAAACTGTTGTGGAGAAGTTTAAAGCCGGATTTGAATACAAAAAGATTTCCCAAGCTTTAAACATCCCAAGGAGCACTGTGCAAGCCATCATTTTGAAATGGAAGGAGTATCAGACCACTGCAAGTCTACCAAGACCTGGCCTTCCCTCTAAACGTTCAGCTCAGACAAGGAGAAGACTGATCAGAGATGCAGCCAAGAGGCCCATGATCACTCTGGATGAACTGCAGAGAACTACATCTGAGGTGGGAGAGTCTGTCCATAGGACAACAATCGGTCGTACACTGCACAAATCCGGGGATTCACAAGTGGAGCCCAGGCCAGCACTAATGCAAGGGAGACCCAGATGGCAAGTATGGCAGCCCGCCAACCCCCACAGATAACCGGGTGGCTACAGTCACGGACTGCTACTAGGCCTGATCTGAGAATGGTCATAAAGGCCAAGCAGGCAAAGCAGAGCGGCCCTGAGTGGCCGTGGAAGGACGTACTGTGCGGCAACATACTCTAAATTTGAAAATTCATGCGTGGTGTCAGGTGGCTGAGGCCCATCTGCAGGCTGTGCATACCTTCCTGGGACCTTTCTGTGGTCCTGGAAATTCTGTCTGGGACCCCATTTGAGCCCTTAGAGTTAGCCTCTGAGAAGATTCTGACTCTAAAGGTAGCTCTTGTGCTGGTCCTGACATCTCAAGCAAGTAGGAGACCTACAATTCTCTCTGTTGCCCTTTCCTGCCTTTACTTTGCCCCTGGTTTAGTCCTGTATCCTAAGCCACTCCAGTCAGTGGCGTAAGTTGGAGCAGCTGCTGGTCTGCTTTCGCGGTGACAGTAGAGGTGATGCTGTGTCAAAGCAGCACATCTCTAATTGGATAGTGGAAGCAATCTCTATTGCTTAATAGGCGCGTGTTCTTGCTATGCCTCTGGACATAAGGGTTCATTCCACTAGGGCGGTCGCCTCCGCAAAGGCTTTGCCCAACGGGGTATCCTTACAGGATGTGTGTGCTGCTGCAGGATGGTCTACGCCACACACATTCATTCGTTATTACAGCCTGGGTATTCATTCTACCCCGGGCTCGAGTGTCTTGCAGTGACCCACAGACTTGGATCTATTTTTTGAACAGGCCATACCCTTGGTATGACGGAGTGGGTATTCTCATTCCCATTGTGTTATGCTAAACGCAACGTCGAACGTTCCTTTGAAAGGGAACGTCTGAGTTACGCATGTAACCCTGTTCCCTGAGAAGGGAACTTGAATGTTGCGTAGCTTTTTCATACCAGGGCAGGCCTGTGCATTGCGTCTTTGCTTCAGATAATAGAGGCTGATGGCACGGTTCACAGGTGCCATATTTATATCACGCAACACGCTTAATTGCCACACACCTGATCATGGTAGGCCTATAAATAGGCATGATTTTACACAAGCTTCAGATGCAGGTCACACGCAAGAGGCGCTCCCCATAGTGTTATGCTATATGCAACGTCTTGTTCTCTTCTCAGGGAACAGGGTTACATGCATAACCCAGACATTTTTCTTTCTCTCCAGGAGCCAGTGAGTCTTGGTGGGGCAGGGGAGGCTAGCTGCATTTACTCGATGGTGTGTGCTTCACTGCATGCTCAGTGTGCCTACACAATGACTTCCTTATGGTTTAGGTAGTGTTTGATGATTTTGGTGTGACTTGAGGTGGGTTTGGATAACCTCCCGAGCTGTAGCTGGCCTGCCTTGTTCCTGCCAAGCCTGGGCCTGGAGAAGTGCTTAGTTTTGAAATCCTTATTGTGCTTCATGGGAGAGTGGTTTTATATTTAATTGTTAAGTTTTAACGATGCTTAAGTGTCATAATAAAATGTCATTTTTATATTCGTATTCATGTCTCATTCTCATGTTCTTTGCCCCGATTGGTAGAACTTATCTGTGTGCCTTTTAGTTGGGAGTATTTCCCTGTCCATCCCCCAGGGTGGCGTAGTTGGATTTACTACATTTTGGGTTAACGTTTCCCTCCACTTGGGAATGCCACACAAGCAAGGAAGAAGGCAACAAAAAGTGAAGATCAGTCACGAAAGCGCCATGAACACAAAAGCTGTGTTTACATTAACATGCTTAATTCGCAATTTGAAATTGCGAACTAAAAAACTGGTAATGGTGGTAAAGGTGGTTTTTCCAGACAGTTCAACAAAGCAGTAGTTTAAAAAAAAATTTTAAAAGAAACATTCCTCACATTTAGGTTACATGACTTGTGTCATATGACAAAGAATCACATGACATTCAAAAACATGTCTCGTTTCACATGGACAGACAAGGAGACTGAAATGTTCTTACAATTAGTTCAAGATAAACAGATCACAACCATTTTAGATAGCAAGCAACAACAAAGCGTGAATATATATATAAGGAGCTTGATGCGGACATGAGAGAGGGTTGGACAAACATCAGTATGTTCTTCGGAGCAAGTGGAAGATGCTGAAGTAGTGTTACCTTGCTGAATAAAAGAGCTCTGCAAGAGTGGTTCTGGTGCAAAATAAAGATAAAATTCCATTTTTTGATATCATGGACCAAGTATTGGGGCAACGGCCGATCGTCACATAACAGATTTTGTAACAACACACACACAGACACACATGTCAAAGTGCCCCTCTCAACATCAATTAATAAACATTTATATTATGTAAAAAGCATATGAATTCAAATAATCATGAGAGCTTGCACAAAACAGTAGCAAATTAACCACAAGAAAGAGAATGTTACTATTTATTCGTCTAATTCGAGTCTGCAGTGAGATAGTCTCATCATGATGCAATCACGATGCGTCTTGCTTCAGCATGCAGGCAGGTATGCTGAGACCACTAGCTCTTCTGCTAACCTTTTCGGAATATTAGCATTTTATCTAAATGCTCATCACAGGTACTTTTCAAATTGATTGAGAGTGAATTTATTGGTAAGTACTAGCTACTCGAGTTCATTAAATTTCCAGACATGCAAATACAGTAACCTTGTTATATTATAAGCATGTTAGTCAGTAAAGACACTGTGCCATACAGAGACCGAGACGGAAGAAAATTAAAGAACCTTTCGATTTTTTTCCAGTATCAGCCAGAGGAGGATGTCCTCAAGGAGAGTTTTTAATAATTTTTTTTTTAATTTATTCTTTAAAAAAAAAAACTACATGGTATCGAGTTTTCATTGAGTATTGTGTAGTTTTGGTGGCATCAGTACCGACTACTAGAGTTTTGGAATTTTGAAATCCCTAATATAAATAACTTTTTAGTTCAGCTGAACGTTCGACAGATGCTACAAACTGAAAGCATCTGCTCCATTCAGCATAAGCTGCAGAGTCACAGCAGAGAATAATAATGAACCCACTTTTAAAGATTGCAAATATAGTCATACTATATACATATAGTAACTTGCAATCCTAAAGCTTGAGAAGTGGAGTGCCATGCCTAGAGACACGCACACCAACAGAAACATAAGGGAGAGAAAACACTGCAAACACGGGGAAGGGAACGCACGCACACAGCTGACATTGAGCCATTTTTTCATTTAACAGATCTTGTAGACACATTTTCAGTTAAGTCAGCTATTTAAGATTGTGTTTATTTTGCATGTTTTGTTATAAACCACACACTGAATTTCACTATAACTTTCAATAAAGTGAATACTGAAGATAAAATGAATATGTGTTAATGTATCTCTGTAAATGCAGCAAGAATGGAGCTACACTAGATTGAACGACTGGAGAAAATTGTTAAAGGGTGGCAGCCACAAGAGCCTGACCAAAATATACTCATCTGATCCAAGTACAAATTGCCTATGTGGCATAACGTGTGCTTTATACAGCTTTATATGGTTTAGGGAGCTCTGAACAAATGCTGGACAAGAATCTCTGATCACAAGGGCTGCCAGGTCTGATTGTGCCCCTGAGGTTGTTGTACCTGTGGAACTGCAGGATCAGATGCCGGAGGTCACAGATACTGCCTTTTCTCCTCACACATTATGAATACAGCATGCAGCAACCACCATTGGCATAAAACTGTAGTCCATGTCAGACTGTTTGACAAGTACACGCCATCTGGCATTGCGGTGTCCAAACGTGTGCTCAACTTTTACACGTATGGCACTGTTCAATTTACTTGATGTTTGTGTTTATATTTGTACCAGACTGTTGAAAGCTGTACAGATTACTGTTTTCTGTCAGAGCCTGAATCATGTCTTCTGACACAAACCTCTGGAAGTACACCAGTGGTGTGTGGAGGGAAACAGCACCACCGGTGATGTCTGGACCAGAAAAATCAGTATAAGGACCGTTTCTGATAGCGACACCAGTCCCGGGTCGTAGCCTGTTTAGTTGGTTGGCTCAATGTCATCAGCAGCAGCAGCTGGACCAGTGGGTGTCTGATTCTCCATGTCCACTCTCTCCACTCTCACATGTCCATTGATATTTTCAACAACCTCATCATCACTTGAATCACTGGTGTCTGATTCAATCTCAACTTCTCTCTTTGCACCTGTCCCTGAACAACTATGCTCCAAAGCATTCCACAAACAGTGTCTGCCTGTGTCAAAGCCCAATATAAAAAAAACATTTAAGTATATTTTACTGATTACACACAGGAAGTTCAAATCCTGGTACTGAAACAACTTAAATTACTGCAAACAGAAATAATTTACTCATTTTGAATTATTAAAATCTGGTCTAAACTGAAAATTATAACAAAACAAATTTAGAGAATCATCAAATACATTATATTTCTGTAAATATTTATCCTATATGTGAACATTTAAGAAGGGCACTGGTGTTCGTTGCTGCCATTGAAGTGTCCTTCATTCCTGAGATCCGCAAAGAATTCTATCCAGAACTGAGCCCTAGAACACAAAAATCCAGATACACCAATGGCATGATACAATAATGAACTTTTAAATAATGTGTTATTGATGCAGATTAAATTAAAAGAAATATTAAAATGTACTAGTTGTAATGGTATAACCAAAGCATCAAACAAATGATCATTTTACTGACTTTTTTTTTCAAGAACTGAAGAATATGAAATCCACACAAACCTTGCTTTTCTAAAGCTGGACCATCAGGATTCAATGTGCTGATTGCTAATTGATGTACCATACAGGTGGCTTCTTGAGCCAGCATAGTAGTTCGTATGGTGATGACGGAGAGTACATTGTATTGCTGCCATTGTACCAGTTTCTGTTCCACAGTCCATTCGTAGTCTCATAGGGCCAACACGAAGGCATTGTACACAGGTAATGAAGCTCTGCAATAACAGCAGGGTCATTGTTAGTAGGCCCACAATTAAACCACAGGACATGTCTGAAAGAGCCATCAATGCATCCCGATATACCAAAACCAAATGGCTTTATTTCCAAAACCAAATGCTTTATACCAGGGGTGTCAAACTCAATTGTCACCAAATCAAAATCAAAAGTCACCAAAGCGCCGTGTGAACTCAGTTTAACAGAAAAGTGCGTATTTGGGAACACCGTTGTGCCGACTTGATTCAACATTACTTGGCAACAGGGAAAGTGGGGCAAGTTACACTGGTGCATTTGTGCCTCCCATAAAAGCAGCTTCACTTGAAATGCCTTCATTGATCATGCAGTCACGTCCATGGAGCTGGAGGTTTAAGGCGTTGAGATGAGCTGTCCCGAAGGCCCGAACGCACACACACACAACATTAGAACTTTACAAAAATAAATAGTATTAAAATATTATTAGGATAATTTAATAATATTATGAGGTAGGGAGTACAGTAAACCATGTGCAAGTAGTATAACCATATATAAAATAGAAATATAAAACAGATATATATATTAAAAAAATGTAAATTATAAACCAGAAAAATAGGAATAAAACGTAAAAGGAACTTACTCATAATGCAGAGAAAAAAAGATTCTTGTCTCTCTGGAGGGGTGGGTCGTGCTGTAGACAAAGGGCCTTAGATGTTTAAGAGAATCATGAGAAGCCATATATACGAAAATCCACCGCGTCACACTGCACCTGTGAGACCAAGGCTGTTGCTCCAAATTGTTTTCTTTTCTCTCTCTCGTTGCTCCCAAATGTTTTCTTTTCTCTCTCTCCCATTTTCAATCCTAATGGTTATCATGAGAGGCTTGTTTTGAATCCTAATGGTTGTCATGAGAGACTTGTTTTCAATCCTAATGGTTATCATGAGAGACTTGTTTTCTGTCCTAATGGTAACTGTTTGGGAGGCTTTTTTAATCCTCATGGTGAATGTAGATGAGCTCTTTTTAACCCTATTGGTTATTTTCTCTGTACATAAGCTATAAATACTGGAGCTTAAGCTTCAGTTATCAGATCACTTCTGGGAATTCTCATTGGTGTGGATCTTGTGTGGTGGACCGAAATAAAAAAACTGGACCCTTACTTTTCCTCACTCACGGCTGTTCGTCTTTTTACTATCTCCATATCCACATATCACTATCTTACGGATGTGAGAATTTGCTTCTAATTTTAATTGTCTTTGGGTAATAGGCTAAATTCGGGCCTTCACTTGTAACCACAGCACATAGTCTTGACCTTGCAGAGCCAATAGAGTAAGCTACAAAATGATGTAGCTGGCTCCGAGTGTTTCTGGAGCTCTTTCTGAGTGGTCTTTGACTCTTGGGCTACTCTTCTGACTATTCTTCTAACTCCCTGGTCAGAAATCTTGCGAGGAGCTCCTGTGCATGGCCGGTTGATGACGGACTGATGTTGCTTCCACTTGTGGATAATGGCCCCAGTGGTGCTTCCTGGATGATTCAGAAGTTTTGAAATACATCTGTATCCAATTCCATCAATATGTTTTGCAACAATAAGGTTGTGAAGGACTTGGGAGAGCTCTTTGTCTTAACCCATAATGAGATGTATCTTGTGTGACACCTTATTATCGAAAGGCATTTTACAGACCATCAATTTACAAACCCAGCTGATATTAATTTGCACAGACAGGAGTTAAAGCTACTTTCTAATTATTTACCGAT
Source organism: Ameiurus melas (assembly GCA_012411365.1). Classification (NCBI taxonomy): domain Eukaryota; kingdom Metazoa; phylum Chordata; class Actinopteri; order Siluriformes; family Ictaluridae; genus Ameiurus; species Ameiurus melas. Next base: position 24,313,835 of record CM022767.1, on the reverse strand, counting down.
TATAGCTGGTTGCGTGCCTTACCTTGCTTTGAAGAACTCCTTTTCCTAGTGTGTTCAATACTTTTTTCCCCCGGTGTCTTTCCACTTTATTACAGAAATTTATTTGTGGACTTTAATGAGTGACACACTACAAAGTGACACACTACATTAATGTAAAGGTTTGGTGATAAAAATATATATATATATATATATTATTCATAAAGTGTCTTCCAAAATGATAGTACAAGTTGTAATGGAATACAGTTATAATATTTTATGCCCCTTTTGAAGATTGAAAGCCAGTAGATCCATTAATCAACTATCCATTGTTGTATGAACAAGAGCAAGCAGGTTATTCTATATATATATATATATATATATATATATATATATATATATATATGTGTGTGTGTGTGCGTGTGTGCATTTTTTATTATTATTATTGTTTATGGGGGTGGTTTCCAGCTTTGTTAGAAATTCCATAAATGTTTTTTTTTTGTTTTTTTGGCCTTGTATAACACCAGACTGAAGTGTCACTGGAAAATGTACTGATGTTTGCTACTGGCCTTATATCACTTCCACCTGCTCGAATAGTACCGCTACCATGCATTGTGTTTCTTGCCAATTCACCCTACCCACTCTACCTAATATATGCACAAACACCCTCAAGTTGCCACTCTTAGACACATATAGTCTTTTTCAGACTCACATGGATTTTGGAATCCTGAATTCTCCAGGTTTTGGATGCATATAATGCAACATTTTCATTCTCAGTATTATCAATTCACCATTTATGCAATGTCACAATGTTGCATTCTGTGTATTGCATTGTTTCATAAGTTCTTCTCAGTTCTTGTACTCAATGGTTTCTATAGTCATCTTTAAGTATATTCATTCTCCAAGACCTCTGGATTCCTGTGTGAAGTAAAGTTTTAATGCGTCCTCCCAGATCTCTGGTGACTATAATTGATTGTGTTCCATTATAAACTCAAGATATTTTTATCACAACATATCTGAGTTGTCAGCCTTAACTCAGGAAAAGCACCCGACTTGACTTCAACTGCAAAACCACAGTCCCTTGATCCAGACCTGCAAGAAGTTAAATGTCTGTGTAAATGTATTAAGCACCCATATATACAATGTGTCTTTTGAAGTTGTAGTAGTGTATTGTAAGCAAGCTTATCATTAAATCACGCTTATGAAACAGAGGATAAAGACTTCTGATTTCCTGACCTGTGTGACAGATAATACAGTTTATTTGGTACCCTGCCAGGGCACATTGCAAGTCTAGAAGGCCTAATCCTGTGCTCTACACATTCATCCAGGTCCACCTGCCAATTATTCTCAACGCAGAACTGAAACAGATGATGCCATTAGGACCACATCATCCGCAAAAAGCAGTAATAAGATCCTCAGATCACCAAACCACAACCCCTCCCCACCACGATTACGCCTCGATATCCTGTCCATGAATATCACAAACAGGATTGGTGACAAAGCGCAGCCCTGGCGGAGACCAACCCCCACCTGGAACAAGACTGACTTCTTGCCGAGCATACGGACACAACTCTCGCTTTGGGCGTACAGTGATTGGATAGCCCTAAGAAGGGAACCCTTCACCCCATACTCCCTCAGCACCTCCCACAGTAGACCCCTGGGGACACGGTCATATGCCTTCTCCAGATCCACAAAACACATGTAGACTGGATGGGCATACTCCCAGGCCCCCTCCAAGATCCTTGCGAGAGTAAAGAGCTGGTCTGTTGTTCCACGACCAGGACGGAATCCGCATTGTTCCTCCTCAATCCGAGGTTCGACTATCGGCCGAACCCTCCATTCCAGCACCTTGGAGTAGACTTTACCAGGGAGGCTGAGAAGTGTGATAGCCCTATAATTGGCGCACACTCTCTGGTCACCTTTTTTAAACAAGGGAACCACCACCCCGGTCTGCCACTCCTTGGGCACTGTCCCCGACTTCCACGCAATGTTAAAGAGGCGTGTCATCCAAGACATCACCTCCACACCCAGAGCTTTCAACATTTCTGGATGGATCTCATCAGTCCCCGGGGCTTTGCCACTGTGTAGTGTTGTGAGGTGTTGACCACCTCAGCAACCTCCACCACGGAAATTGGCGATGATCCCCCATCAGCCTCTGCCTCTATTATAGAGGGTGTGTTAGTCGGATTCATCAAAGTTCATCAAAGTGTTCCTGTCACCGTGCAATTACTTCCTCAGTTAAGGTCAACAGTGTCCCCTCCTTACTGTACACAGCTTGGATGGTTCACCGTTTCCCCTTCCTGAGGTGGCGGATGGTTTTCCAGAAACACCTTGGTGCCGACCGAAAGTCCTTCTCCATGTCCTCTCCGAACTTCTCCCACACCCAATGCTTTGCTTCTTCCACAGCAGAAGCTGCAGCCCTTCTGGCCTGTCGGTACCTTGCAACTGCCTCCGGAGTCCCCCGGAATAACATATCCAGGAAGGCCTCCTTTTTCAGTCGGACGGCTTCCCTGACCATTGGTGTCCACCATGGTGTTCGAGGGTTACCGCCCCTTGAGGCACCTAAGACTTTGAGACCACAGCTCTCCGCGCAGCTCCGGCCAATGGAAGCTTTGAACATTGCCCACTACGGGTTCAAGTACCCCAACCCCACCGCGACCGGGATGTCAGAAAAGTTCCGTCGGAGTGTAGTTGAAGATCTCATGGACAGGAGCCTCCTCCAGATGTTCCCAGTTCACCCCCACTACCCATTTGGGCTTTCCAGGTCTGTCCAGAGTCTTCCCCCATCCCTTGATCCAACTCACCACCAGATGGTGATCAGTTGACAGCTCCGCCCCTCTCTTCACCTGAGTGTCCGGAAAATGCGGCCTCAGATCAGATGATACGATTACAAAATCAATCATAGACCTTCGGCCTAGGGTGCTCTGGTACCAAGTAAACTTATGAGCCTCCTTATGTTCGAACGTGGTATTCGTTATAGACAGTCCATGACTAGCACAGAAGTCCAATAACAAATGCCCGCTCGAGTTTAGATCAGGAAGGCCATTCCTCCCAATCACGCCTCTCCAGGTATTTCCATCATTGCCCACGTGCATGTTGAAGTCCCCCAGCAGAATTATGGAGTCCCCTACTGGTGCCCCATACAGGACTCTATTCAGTGTCTCCAAGAAGGCCGAGTACTCTGAACTGGAGTTCGGTGCATATGCACATACAACAGTCAGAGTTTTCCCCCCACAACCCTTAGGCGTAAAGAGATGACCCTCTCGTCCACCAGTGTAAACTCCAACGTAACGGTGCTCACTTGTGAGTATCCCCACACCTGCCCGGCGTCTCGCACCATGGTCAACTCCAGAGTAGAATAGAGTCCATCCCCTATCCAGGAGTACAGTTCCAGACCCAAGACTGTGCGTAGATGTAAGCCGCACCAGATCTAGCCAGTAGCGCTCCACCTCCCGCACAAGTTCCAGTTCATTCCTCCAGAGAGAGGTGACGTTCCACGTCCCCAGAGCCAGACTCTGCCGCCCAAGTCTGGTCCGTCGAGGCTTCTGACCTTCACTGCCACCCATGTAACAGTGCACCCAACCCCCACGGCTCACCCCATGAGTGGTGGGCCCATAGGATGGAGAGGGGGGTGCCTTGTTGCTTTTTCGGGCTTTGCCCGACTGGGCTCCGTGGCAAACCCAGCCACCAGGCGCTTCCTCCGGGCAGGGTAACTCCTCCTCTCTTTATTTTCTTCATGAGGGGTTTTTGAACCCTTCTTAGTCTGGCCCCTCCCCTGAGATCACTTTGCCTTGAGAGACCATACCAGGAGCACAAGGCTCCAGACAACACAGCCCTCAGGTTCATAGGGACACACAAACCTCTCCACCACGATAAGGTGATGGTATAATTGTAGAGAGAGGAATAATTGTAATAATTGTGTTTCAAATTTTGTTTGAAAAAGAAATGTAAGTAAAGGTTATATTGTTACAACTTACCTGGTATCATCCTTCCTTGTATGGGTTCAGTTTACACAACTTGGCTCCTTACGAACCTAGCACAGTGTTAGCTCATATTTAGAGGATAGCACGGTTACATTCTTTTTGACCCATAAATCAGGGGTAGACAAATCATAAATATATTAGCTAACCCACTGGACAAGTAAAAGCTTCAGTGTGATGTCCATTCCCATGTTTACTAACTGAATCAGGACACATAAAATATTCTAAAAGACCAAGGACTGCAACAATAATACAATAACAACTCAAATTGCAGTCTAGCAATCTAGAAATGGTTCCTTGCCTGACCTTGCCTTGGAGAACTGCTTTTTCTTAGCGTGTTCAATACTTTTTCCCCAGTGTCTTTCCACTTTATTACACAACTTTATTTATGGACTTTAATGTTGTGAATTCTTCATATTTGTGGATTTCTTTAGTTAATACTGATGTCTGGTGAAAATTTCATGTGAAAAACCTCATTGGAAATATTTACTGAAAAAAAATGTCAGTATGTTCAATACTTATTTCCCCCACTGTATAAAATCTACAAATACTGATTACATCAATTAAAATTCACTGTTAACACTTTCTAGGGGAAAAAGCAGTTTAACAGCTCCTAACATTATTTCAAATCTGGAACTTGCCATTGATCGAAAACGTGCCAGCAGACTCACCATAATAAGATCCGATGTGTGGGATGGGGCAGTCAGAGAATTTAAACGTGTCTCATACTCGGAATTCAGTGACGTTTGTGAAGTTCTCTGATGATGCTGGCAGGTTTGAAGAGGGTCGTGGTACAGGTGTACCAAGACAGGAATTTCTCACTTTGCTGATGAGCTGCCTGCACAATCGGCCCATTTTTGATGGACCTCCCAATAGTAGCTAGCTGGTACACAATTCAGTTGGTATGTATTTAATTTTAAATGTTGGTTGTTTATTTAAAGCAGAACCAGTTAATGAAAAATATTTGTGTAGTGTACACAATGTTCATGTTAGTGTGTGATTTGGCTTTATTTTCTATGACAGCTGTTAGAGAGGATGAGTATTTCTTGGCAGGAAAAATGATTGCTGTGTCAATAGTGCATGGAGGACCAGGGCACATTTTCTTTCGAAAGACCAGGTAAACCACATTGTAGACCAGCCCTCTTTGAGCGCCACTTTAAAAGATGTCACAGATGAGGATATAGTAAAAGTGCGGTAAGAGGTATAGCAATAGACATCATTTACAGTATCTCACAAAAGTGAGTACACCCCCACATTTTTGTAAATATTTGATTATATCTTTTTATGTGACAACACTGAAGAAATGATACTTTGCTACAATGTAAAGTAGTGAGTGTACAGCTTGTGTAACAGTGTAAAATTGCTGTCCCATCAAAATAACTCAACACACAGCCATTCATGTCTAAACCACTGGCAACCAAAGTGAGTAATTGGTTTGGTGAATCAAAAAAAAAAAATAATAATAATTCTGTCCCCTCAAAATAACTCAACACACATCATTAATGTAAAGGTTTGGTGATAAAAAATATATATATATATATATATATATATATATATATTTTATTCATAAAGTGTTTTCCAAATATATAGTACAGGTTTTAATGGAATACAGATACAATATTTTATGCCCCTTTTGAAGCTTGAAAGCTAGTAGATCCATTAATCAACTACCCATTACTGTTGGATGAACAAGAGCGAGAAAGTTATTCTTAAAATTTTCTCAATTTGTGTTCCGCTGAAGAAAGAAAATGATATATATTCTTGGGTTATTTATTTATTTATTTATTTTTAGCTTTGTTAGAAATTCCATAATAATTTTTTTTCCTTCCAAACTGAAGTGTCACTGGAAAATGCATATATGCATATACACGTGTGTGTGTGTGTGTGTGTGTGTGTGTGTGTGTTTGATAGATAGGTAGATAGACAGATAGATAGATGTTTTAGTTTATGTGTTTTTGCTTTTTTCATATTATTTTTCATAACTTTTATGATTTAAAAATAACATGAGATTTATAAAACTATATTACGGACAGGTATGGAACATGGATGATTAAAAATGTTTCTGAACACTATAATTATTTTGAACAAGAGAACTAGGCTGTAATAACGTGGACTATTTTACATGTAAAACATGTTGCATTACATTCGTCTTGCGTTCTAAAAACATTTGCATAAGAAAGATGTAAATGGTGCCCTGCGATGGACTGGCACCCTGTCCAGGGTGTACCCCGCCTTGCGCCCGATGCCTCCTGGGATAGGCTCCAGGTTCCCCGCGACCCTGAAGCAGGAATAAGCGGTTGAAGATGGATGGATGGATGGAAGATGTAAATGGAGAAGAAGGACGCGTCTCGTTATGCAGGACTTTGTTAAATCTCCAGCTCTGAGAACGCAGACAGAGGTGTGAGTGCAGCGGGAAAGCAAGACCTTGCGCTTGCAGGCAACATTTTAAAAGTCGCTAAGGTTTTTCCAATAAGTCACTTGGGGGGGTCGACAGCCGCTAAAGTTCTCTGTACATTTGAAACCCTGACAATTTCTTGAAATGATTGTACATGGATACAGTTTCATCCACAGCAGTTTATAATTAACAGAGTATAAAATCACAGCTTAAAGCTGAGCAGATGAGAGTTGAAGACTTTGCTCTCAGGTGGTCCTGCATTTTGAACTTAGAACATTCATATCACTGTTTCTGAACCTTAAAAACTGAGCTCCTATTTACTGTTCAAACAAATAAATGCTAATCCTTATTCAGACATATAAAACAAGGTCTCTAATGTCTCAGACTTTATGTGGAAAAACTGCATGCTCATTTAATTAATGAAACAGAATGCTGTAACTGCATATTTTTAGTTATCAAGAGATGAAAGTACTTGAATTAGTGCCAGGTCCCAAGTGTGTCTTACCTGTTGCTGTTAATATTTCAGGTTGTTCCAGCCTCACCCATCGGCTGATATAGGTTCTGAACCTCAACAAAACCCACATAGCCTTCCCACTGTAGGACCTCAGTGCACAATATCATAAGCAGAACATAAGCATACGCATAAGATACTTTCACATGAGCCTTAAATCATGAGCATCTGTGTGCAGACTTCAGGGCACCAAGCCAACAGCTCATGACTGATTGCTGAGATCTCATTGCCCTGTGAACAATGGATGATCCTTCACAGATTAGCAAACCTCTCAAAAAGCTCAATGATCTAGACCACTGGTCGAGACATCGTGACTTGCCTACAAGACAAAAGCCCTTTCACCCAGCTGATAACTTTGGGGGTGACTCGCCCAAACAGGCCCCAAGGACAATCAACACAGCGAAAGCCCTTTGCTCTCTTAACCAGTTGACTTTCTTTAATTATAGTCCTTATCACACCTTTGTCATAGTAACTGAATCAGTATACCTTAAATATTCTAAAAGACCAGGACTGCAATAACAACTCAAATTGCAGTCTGGCAAAAGGAAAACCTAATTTTCCCTAGACCACCTAAACTTCCTCAATGACATGTGGCCAATGTAATAAAGGATCATGACTGGCAGTGCAAATGTATGTGTTAATGAGAAAAAAGCCTTAATATGTAATCTGCAAAATACATTCAACTACACAGAAGTTTACTACAGAAGTGTTGTGTAATATGATTTAATGTTTAAATATATAAGTAAAGTTCTGAAATGTTCTGTTTGACCCAGAAATCAGTTGTAGACAAATCATAAATATATTAGCTAACCCACTGGACAAGTAAAAGCTTCAGTGTGATGTCCAGTCTCATGTTTTGCATTGGCGAAAAATTGACCATGTTAAAAGTGGTAACTAACATAATTCAATTGTGTATGAAGAACTAGTTAGCTAATTAAGTGCATTAATACAGACTATGGGTAATGAATGAATATAAGCTTATTATCCTCTTCTAACAAAGTATCTAATGTAGTGTACAGTATCATGTTTGTACCCTTAACAAAAAGTCAGCAAGTCCTTGACCAGTGCTATGAGATTGGACATCCTCCTTTGCACTAAATATGCTAAAAGTACCTTTTGCACTTAAAAGTCATGGTAGCATCTTCATGTTGTTCGACATATTTAACCAAAACATTTCTGAATGTAATAAGTTGGAGAAACCTTTGTGGCAAATTTTATTTTGCTTGGTTTTGTCAGTGTTTCCACATAGCTTTGTGGACCTGATTCAGAAAAAGCTGTCATCAATGCACACATTAATCCATCTAGTAAAATTGATTCTAGCCTGGTTACATCTGTGTGTAGTGCAGTTGGTGGCATTTGGATGAATGCACTATATTTACATAATCGAAGTGCTTCATGCCACCAAGTTTAAACATACATATCTATATATGAATAGATATTTATGTTAAACTCATACATATGAATATTTTTTTTAAACAATTACCTCTGACATGAGCTTGAACCAGATGCTATATACATACTAGTGCATTTTACTGCATTTTTAGACTCTATTGAAACACCTAGTGCACAATTTATTATCAAGTCATACATTTCTGAAAATATTGTCAATTTATAGGTATCGAGGTCATCTATACTGGTTTCCAGTGTCTGGTAGAGGGACTGCAATATTCTTAAACACCACAAAAGGCCTAACTGTGTGTTATCTTTCACAATACCTTTGTCTGAGGGAGTTGAGACTGATGTTAAACAAATACTGAATCTGGCTCAAACCAGATCCCGCTGTCTTGACAGAAAAACTGGAGAATGCTGATTCTTAGGAATGTATGGTTTCCTGTTAGTGCTTGTCCATTTCACATAATTGTGTTTTTTTTCAAAGAAATGTTAATATTGCTAATAGTAATTAGAAACTAATATTAGGGCACAGGGAGGGGAAAAACTGGCTTTATTGTAGGTCATTTCACATACAGAAGGTTAGGACGGATGCAAGTGCAGAAAAGATCGTTATTATAAAGCATTTATACCTTATTAAACGTGAGACCCACATAGGTGTGGTCAAACAGGCAAATGGTCAGGCAAACGGGCATTAACAAGGCTAAATAATAATCGGACAATGGGGCAAGAACGAAATCAACTATGGAATTTATCAAAACTATTCACAGAAAAAGAACAGCTTGGTATATGGTAGGGCTGCACAATTAATCAAAAATTAATCTCGATTACTATTTTAACTGCCCACGCTTACATGAACATGATCGACTGCAATATTGACATTTAAAGTCACTGTTACGGATTGAGGTTGAGGCAGAAGCAAGTGCAGAATATAACATTTAATACAAACAAGCAGATTACAAAACAAAGACACTAAGACAACTTGGGAAAACACTGTGGCATGAGACAAAACACTGACATAAACGACATGAGTCTACGACAACGAAAGACGAGAACAAGAAACAAGTGCAGACAAAGACTAGATATACACATAAGTGCTCATTAACAAAACATGAATCAGGTGCAGGTGGTCATGTGACTGGTGGTGCATCGGCTGATGGGAAATGGAGTCCAGAGTTTCTTGATACGTGACAGAACCTTCCCCCAAGGGCGCTACACCTGGAGCGCCCAAATCATACGTCCACCATCTGGAGGACCCCCCTGGGCAAAAAGTCCTCAGCAAAACCAGGGGGCCGAGCGGCTTCCAAAACGGCACAGTGGGGCAGAGGGACGTGCTCGGCAGAGCATGAAAGCGGTGTGACGACCTCCACGGGATAGAAGAGCGGAGCGAGCTTCACCACGAGGTTCAAGGGGGGAGCGAAGTACCCTACAAGGCTCACAGGGGGAGCGAGGTTTTCCACGAGGCTTAAGGGAGGAGCGAGGTTCTCCGCGAGGCCCAAGGGAGGAACGACGCTCTCCGCGGAGCATGAGGGGGGAACGACATCCTCCATGGAGCATGAGGGAGCGACATACTGAGTGCAGCAAAGGAAAGGAGCGACGTCTTTAGTGGAACATGGAGACAGAGATGTCCTCAGTGAAGCAGGAAGGCAGAGAGACAACCTCAGCCGAGCAGGAAGGCAGAGAGACGACCTCAGCTGAGCAGGAAGGCAGAGAGATGACCTCAGCCGAACAGGAATGCAGAGAGACGACCTCAGCTGAGCAGGAAGGCAGAGAGACGACCTCAGCCGAGCAGGAAGGCAGAGAGACGACCTCAGCCGAGCAGGAAGGCAGAGAGACGACCTCAGCCGAGCAGGAAGGCAGAGAGATGACCTTCAACCTCTAACCTCTGACCTGAAACCAGATGATTTATGAAGTTGTTTGTGCTGACTGGACTCGATGTTGGTTGTTGGTCGACATTGCTCAATTTTGTAAACAAGATTTGTGATCTCGAAATAAGGATTAAGTACAATCACCAGGGCTATATCACTAAAGAGTTCCTTTTAATACTTTAACAACTTTACTAACTTTAATTTAACTACACCAGCACCCTCCTACCTCAAATCTCTCCTGAAGGCCTACATTCCCTCTCGCAATCTGCGATCGACTAGCGACCGACGTTTAGTAGTCCCCACTCAGCGTGGCGTAAGATCCCTTTCCAGAAATTTCACGCTTACTGTTCCCCAGTGGTGGAATGCACTTCCAATCTCAATCCGGGCTGTAGAATCTCTCACTATCTTCAAAAAACAGCTAAAGACCCACCTCTTCCGTGAACACCTCACCAACTCCTAGAGGAAAAAATAAAAATAAAAGTTTAAACCACACACAACGCACGTACACCTCTACTCTGGGCACTTTGCTTCCTCTGGTATTCAATTAATGGATTTTGTATAGTAGCACTACTTGTATTGTTCTCTGCCTGATATATCGCTTTGCTTATTTGTAATTCACTTTGGATAAAAGCGTCTGCCAAGTGAATAAATGTAAATGTAAATGTACATATTCTTAGCATCCTGGTAGCCATTGTAAACAGACTGTGTGTGGTCACAAAAATTAATATGAGAATGACTACAAATATAATCTATATTTATAGAATTAATTACAACAAAACAGCAACTTTTATTGGAAAGGTGAATCCATTGAATCTTTAAAAGAAAATTTAAACATTATAAAATAAAAAACTACAGTATACATCACAAATGTAGTGACACACCGTCTGTGTGTCACTGTATGTCAGGGTCTTGGCAATCTTCTTATAGCCTAGGCCATCTTTATGTAGAGAAACAATTCTTTTTTTCAGATCCTCAGAGAGTTCTTTGCCATAAGGTACCAAGTTGAACCAAGTACTCACTTTTGTTGCCAGCGGTTTAGACATTATTGGCTGTGTGTTGAGTTATTTTGAGGGGACAACAAATTTACACTGTTATACAAAATATACACTCGCTACTTTACATTGTAGCTAATTGTAATTTCTGCAGTGTTGTCACATTAAAAGATATAATCAAATATTTACAAAAATATGAGGGGTGTACTCACTTTTGTGAAATACTGTATATGGTGCACTGCACTGTTAGCAAAGAATAATAAGGAAATTGGTGGTAGTAGCTCAGTAATTAAGACACTGGCCTTCTGATTGGAAGGTTGTGAGGTCATAACCCAGCACTGCCAAGCAGCCACAGCTGGACCATTGAGCAAGGCCCTTTTAACCCTCAACAAGGCCCTTTTAACCCTCAACGGTACATTTGCATTGTCTCATTAGGAGTATTTCAAGCACCAATATTCATGAGGGCCATGGGGTGCGTCTCAAATCGCATACTTATCTACTCAGATATAGCGGAGTTAAATGTCTTTTTCCCCACTACAAGCCTATAGTAGGAAAGTATGCAGTTTGGGACACAGCCAGACTCTCTTGTTCGCGGTAAAACGTAAAACTGCCGTGTGTGTGATTGTGTCCTGTCGCAAAATGTGGTGAAAACGCTCACACGACTTTCATAATGTGATAAAGGTGTTTACATGTTTGTAATGCACGTCCATAAGACGATTAAAACAGGAGTAATCCACGTGTCTTAATTCTATTAGAGCTTAGTTAGATTATGACCTTAATTAGATTAAGGTTGCTGTTAACATGGTAGTTTCTTATTCAAATTATGGTCTTAATTAGATTAAGAGTGGATTATTGTTGTCCATGTAAATGTAGTCACTGACTACGTTGTGTGAGAGTTTTCACCGCATTTTGCGACATGACACAATCACGCACGGCAGTTTTACATTTTACTGCAAACAAGAGAGTTCGGCTGTGTCCCAAACTGCATACTTGCCTATTATAGTCCTGTAGTGGGAAAAATACATGTATCTCGGCTACTATACAGTAGGTAAGTATGCGATTTGAGACGCACCCCACGGCTTCAAGCAGTCGTCTATTAGCACGTACATCATGACAAATAATTAACTGCACTTAAAGCGTTCGTAAAAAATTTAACAGAAACACCCAAAACTGTATACGGTCCCATAACGACCAAACTGTATGTTAATACATGAAATTTTGGAGTGACCTCGAAGGGCGTGGCGTGGTGACGTAATGATGCGGGCTCTTAATCTAATTATGATCTATAACATGTAAAACGGGAACATGACTGGAGTATTCTAAAAGCGACACATGTAAACACCTTAATCACATTATTACTTTACTTAGATTAAGGTCAATAATTAGATTATTGCTGTCCACGTAAACGTAGTCAGTGTGTCTCCCACATCCCACACCCATCCGGTCAGTGTGAATTGTAATTAATGAAGAGACAACTAAATCCTTTTTACAGTTTATTGAAAATACTGTGTTCAACCCCAAACATGCAATGGAATACTACGAAATAAGATGAATAAAAGAACAATGAATTGTCAGTCCTGATCAGGATGCCAAGCTTCAAAACAGTTTCTGTTTTGTTAAAGGCAAGGAAGACATCACGTGCTTTGCACTTCCATGGGGTTTTTGTTTGGGAGCAAAGACTATGAATGAAAAACTTTAGCTATAGCTTATGGGTTGACCCTTCTGGTTGCTATGATACATTTTTCTAACCTGTTACACAGACAGATAAGTTTTAGCAATGCAAGCTGCTTTACATATGTTTTATCAAGAAAAGTTATAGATATGGTATGCATAGTTGACGGAGGCAAAATAATTCACTCAACTCTGAACATTTATGTACTATGAATGGCTTTAGAAATGTTTAGATGCACGCAAGCTGCAGCATGAATTGCAGTTCGAAGCATGTAATCATAATCATTCCATGACAAAAGCTAGCCAACAAAACTTACTCATAACAAACATCCACTACCGGATCAAGTTTAAGTTAGAAATGGCACATTTTGTTGCCTCATAATTACCCAATAACGACCACTGATTTACCATAATGTTAACATATGAATAGCTCTCGTTGCTAATGGATGATTTTCACCCAGATGTCCTCTGGTGGTCAGAGGAGACCAAAATGGAGCTCTTTATCATCAACTCAACTCGCCGTGTTTGAAGGAGGAGGAATGCTGCCTATGACCCCAAGAAAACCATCACCACCTTCAAACATGGAGGTGGAAACATTATGCTTTGGGGGTGTTTTATTGCTAAGGGGACAGGACAACTTCACCGCATCAAAGTGATGATGGACAGGGCCATGTACCGTCAAATCTTGGGTGAGAACCTCCTTCCCTCAGCCATTGCATTGAAAATTAAAAGTAATTACTTTGTCATTACCAAGTACTAAGTCATGTTTTGCAGAGGGGTCAAATACATATTTCCCTCATTTAAATGCAAATCAAATTATAACATTTTTGACATGCATTTTTCTGCATTTTTTTGTTGTTATTTTGTCTCTCGGTGTTCAAGTAAAACTACCATTAAAATTATGGAATGATCATTTCTTTGTCAGTGGGCAAATGTACAAAATCAGCAGGGGATCAAAAATCTTTTTTTTTTTACTTTTTTTTATGTTTGTAGGACAAAAACTGTTGATTTTGATGCGGAAAGGCGAACATTGTTTTCTCCAGCAGGAGGGAGACCTGACCGCTAAGGGTTAACTACAGCTGGCTATGACTAATGTATTATTGCATGATTAACAACATATGATTATGATAATTTGGCAGTTATATTTTTGGATCAAACCAAGATTGTGGGGGGCAAGCTTCCTGCATAAGCACTTATTTTAAACAAGGCACGTGGGAGCTCTTTGCAGTTCATTTGTACACTGTGGGATGTTCTTCCTCATTACGTAGATATGTGCTAATGATTGCTTCAGTCACAGAATATGGGTCGCAGTTCGCTGAGGGACGGTGATCCTCAAAATAGACTGCAGAGAACTCGTGGATGTTGGAGATTTCATGATGGACAGTGAGATGTCTGACGTTGTCAAGCCCCCCTTTTGGGTCGTAGGCACGAATGTGGTAGCGGTGCCTCTTGCCCAGCCGCTCAATAGCCTCCTCAATATGCCTGCAGAGAAACAGTTTTTAAAAAAACCTGAATTGTATCTTGAGGATTCAAAAAAAGAATTCAGTCCCCGTCATTCTGTATGTCTAATCGAGAGTCGACTTTTTAAAAATAAATAAATAAATAAATATATTTGAAAATAAATAGATAAGAGGAAAAAAACATCTGGGTTATGCATGTAAACCTGTTCCCTGAGAAGGGAACGAGACATTGTTTATAGCATATTGTTGTTTATAACACTATTGGAGCACCCCTTGCACACGACTGGCATCTGAAGCGTGTGAAAAATTCTGCCTATTTATAGGCCTGCCATGATCATGTGACGTGGCAATTAAGCGCATTGTGTGATATATATGGTACCTCTGAGCCATTCATCCTCTATTATCGGAAGTGAAGACGCAATTTATAGGCCTACCCCGGTATGACAAGGCTATGCAGCGTCTCGTTCCCTTCTCAGGGAACGGGGTTACATGCGTAACCCAAACGTTCCCTTTCAAAGGGAACACCACATTGCATTTAGCATAACACTATGGGAACGAGAATACTCAGCCATACCGATGGTACGGCCTGTTCAAAAAGATGCAACCCCGAGGGTCACTGCAAGACACTCGAGCCCGAAGCAAAATGAATATCCAGGCTGTGATATCGAATGAATGTGTGTGATGTAGACCACCCTGCTGCAGAACACACATCCTGTAAGGATACCCTGTTGGACAAAGCCTTCGAGGATGCAAGCCCCTTAGTGGAATGAGCCCTTATGCCATAAGTGATAGAGATTGCTTCCACCATCCAATTAAAGATGTGTTGCTTTGACTCAGCATCATCTCTACGGTCGCCGCCAAGTAAATCAGCAGCTGCTCCGACCTACGCCACTGGCTGGAACGGTGGACACAAGTACAGAGAGCCCTTACTGGACACAGCGGGTGCTCTCTCTTGTTCTATTGTGAGGAACAGAGGAAGGCAGAAAGCCTGCAACACCATAGGCTGGGTAGCAGATATAGGCACCTTTGGAAAACAGGAAGGCCTTGGCTAATCCTGCGGTAAAGCCAAGGCAGGAAGGGGCAACTGAGAGAGCTTGTAGATCTACTACTCGCTTGAGCTGAAGAGATACTTTTAGAGTCAGAAGCTTCACAGAGGCTGACTCTAAGGGCTCAAATGTTGCACCCGATAGACCTTTCAGGACCACAGAAGGTCCCAGGAAGGTGTGCACGGCCTGGAGATGGGCCTCAGCTGCCTGACTCCATGCATAAGCCTCGTAGAGTATGTTGCCCCACAGAGGGTCCAACAACAGAGGCTTGGCTGGCCGAAATGGCGGCCATGTAAGCCCTGATTGTAGAAGGAGCCCACCCCACTGAGAAATATCCTTGTAAGAACTCCAGGACTGCACCTATTGCGTAGTTCACTGGATCTACAGTGGATCCCTGTGGATGGGAATCTCCCAAGGAGTGCCATCTAGTAAGGATATTATCTTGGAGAAAATTAGTTGCACCTGCCTGAACAGGGGGCATGGATATAATCCTCCCTGGTGGTAAATATTTGAGGCCACCGCTGTGTTCTCTGTAAACACATGGTGACCTCTCAATTGAGTAAGAAAGAATTTCCATGCTAAAAATGTGGCCTACATTCCTAGACAATTTATATGCCGCTCCAGTTGAGGGCCGCTCCAGAGACCGCAAGCTGGACAGCTGTCTAAGACCGTGCTCCATCCCATGAGGGAGATGTCGGTCATTACCATCTTGAGCCAGGGAGACACCACTAGAGTGTGACCCAAGGCTAGAGACTGAGGACACTTAAATTCTCAGAGCACGTAGGCATTGCCGCGTGTCAATGATTACTGTCAGAGGTTTCATCCTTGGACAAAAAACCCCAACTTCTCAGCCACCACTGAATGGTCTCCTGTGCAATAGGCCCAATGGTATGACGTTGGCTTCCCATAAGCTCCAATAGTCTCCCATAGAGACTGGTGGAGATGCCAATATCCAGCTTTATCTTGCTCAATGTTGATAGGATTGACCCTACGCATGCTGGGGATAGAAATGCCCTCATCGTTGTAGAATCCTTATGATTTCTAGAAAAGGTGTCTACTACACTGCAAAAAGCATACTTTTCTGAGCTTCATCCTTAGCCCCAAGCTCTTCATGTGTGCGAGAACAACATCTTGATGTTGAACTGCATGTTCCCTGAATCGTGCTAGAATTAACCAGTCGTCCAGGTAGTTTAGTACATGGATGCCCTGGAGTCACAATTGAGGGGAAGGTGCGAGGGTACAAAGCTAGCGATAGTTCTATTTGGAAAGATGCACCTTTTAGATTTATCGTCACAAACCAGTCCTCAAACTGAATCTGTGGAACAATAAGTTTGGGCGTCAGCATCTTTGACCTGTATGTCCAAGGAGTACAGTTCAGATGATGCAGATCTAAAATTGGCCGCATACTCCTTTATTTTTTGCGGACCAGGAAATAACGGCTGTAAAAACCTTCCTCCCTTGGGAAAATGTTTTATGGCCCCTTTGTCCAAGAGGGATCTTAATTCCTGCGCTAACATCAGGCTCTGGTCTGTGCTGACAACTGCAGTGAGCACACCTCTGAACCTGGGGGGGTCGAGTTCTAAACTGGACCCTTTCCTATAGCAGACAGAACCCATGGAGACACATTTGGCAGTAGTTTCCAAGCTGCCAGACAGTCTTTTAGTTATGTTAACTATTCCACATAAAAAATTTTCTTTGCCTTGTGACAGCTTGCTGACCAGAGAACACTGAAAACTTGGGACAGCCTTGGCAAGGGGAGGCCCTACAGTAGCACTGGGGGCTAACTGCCCCAACAAACTCATGTCCCCTGATACATCCCTCCACGGCCCCTCAGGACCCCCTTTGGCTGCTTGGCCTTTATGACCATTCTCAGATCAGGCCTAGTAGCAGGCCGCAACTATAGCCACCCTGTTTCCCTGGCTGTCTGCGGGGGTTGGCAGGCAGCCATCCCCGGGTGAACTCGACACAACAGGGAAGGAATAACCAACATGCAGTCTCGCTGAAGATAAAAAGGCTCCACATGTATTTATAATCACGTGACGCACTTAATTGCCACATCACGCGATCATGGCAGGCCTACAAATAAGCATGATTTTACACAAGCTAAAGATGCCAGTCACGCACGAGGGGCGCTCCCATAGTGTTTTACTAACAGAGTTCCCTTTGAAATGGAACACCTCCAAGCGAAAAAGGAAAAAAAACCTTGTCATTAAATTTATATAAAACTTCTTACATGGAGTTGAGATACAAAAGTCACTTATACCATGCTACATAATATGTCTAATTAAGAGCATTACCTGAGGCTTCCCTCCTCTCGCATGTTCTTGGTACTGAAGTTTGTAGGGCAGCCAGCACCATTCCACGTGCCTGTAATGAGTTTGGGGTCAAAGGAGGCCACAACACCAAAGTCTTCACACACCCTGTGCAGGATAAAACGAGCTATCCATAGGTGATCTCCCATGCTGATACCTTCACAAGGACCCACTTCGAATTTCCACTAAGGCAAAAGGCAGAGATGTTTGGTGTTACAATAATTATACTTCAATAACACCAAAAAAAAAAGCTAAACAGCTCTTCATAAAACAGTTTTGAAAACTTACCTGAACAGGCATAACTTCTGCGTTGGTGCCACAAATCATAACCCCAGCATACAGACAGGCTCTATAATGGGCCTCGACAATGTCCCTACCACAGGCCTTATCTGCTCCCACACAACAGCAGTAAGGACCTATTTAAACAAACATCCCTTAATTCAGACCTGAACAGCCATTCCTGTATTCATCCTAATTGAGTAAAGGCAGAGAACAGGACTGAATTAAAATCCTTAGTGCAGTACACAAAGACCTTCACCTTGTGGTCCTGGGAAACCATTTGAGAAGCAGCCAAAAGTATGACCATCTATAGCAAGAAGTGTGTACTCCTGCTCCATTCCAAACCATGGATGCTGTTCCTTCACCTTGCTCATGATCTTGTCACACAGCTGACGAAGGTTAGTTTCTAAGAGGGAAAAAAGTACATAAAAAGGTCAAAAAGTCAAGCATCATCCACAAACACTCATTCATAAGTTACACCAGATTTGACACTGTACCAGCAAATATTTAGTTACACCAAATTTATACCTGCAGGTTCCCTGTTGTATTTGAGAACCTCACAAAGAACCAGCTTGTTGGGGTCCTTCCTGAATGGGTCTCTAAAGATAGCCTTTGGTATGAGGCACATGTCACTGTTCGATCCCTCAGCCTGGTATCTAGTGGAGATACCAAAATTCCACTCTGGGAGATCTGCAGAAATCCACAAACCATAAATACAGAGTCAAATCAGAGCAATCAGACTTTGACAGAGCATTTAACCAACATTTATGGTCACACTATAACCTATGCATGCAAAGAATGGCATGAACTAAAAGTGCCACCAAAATTGATTGTTGGATGCAAACCTAAACAGTACCTTCAATGGTCTTGGGTTTCAATTCCAGAGTCCTGGTCTTGCAGCGGAGTCCCTCACCGGTCCTATCAATCCAGATGTGCATGGCCTGCACTTTGACTCCTTGTGGCAGGTCCATGTACATCCGAGTCACAGCTTTATTCAGCTTTGAACTGGTAGTGGCCATTTTTGCTTTGGGCTATAAAAAACCTAGGGAGACGCACATAATTTCAAACCATATTAAATTAATTTAAATGCTTAAAATCCTGCCTCAATGGAAGTCTCCATCTGTTCCTATATTCTCTATATTAATACACATAATGGGCGGCTGTGGCGCAGTTGGTAGAGCGGGTTGTCCACTAATCGTAGGGTTGGTGGTTCGGTTCCACATGCCGACTCCACATGCCGAAGTGTCCTTGGGCAAGACACTGAACCCCAAGTTGCTCACGATGGCAAGCTTGCACCTTGCATGGCAGCTCGGCTACCATTGGTGTGTGTGTGTGTGTGTGTGAATGGGTGAATGAGAAACAGTGTAAAGTGCTTTGGATAAAAGTGCTATATAAGTGCACATTTACCATTTACATAGTGGGTACATTAGAGTTTGTCAAACTACAAGATGGAAAATTACCAATAAACATTTTACCTCTATTAGCACAATCAACACCCCCCCCCACACACACACACACACAAAAAAAACAAGAACAGAAACCCTCAGAATTTGTAATGGTTTTAATGGTTATAAATGATATTGGTTTTAATGGACTTTTACTTTAAAAGTAACGGTGGTCTTTACCAGTAACTTATTGCCATTTATTGGTGAAATGTTATGTCTAGTGTCTACCATTAATGACCAGTAATGGTAATGGTTTCAATGGTTAACTGATGGTTTGTAATGGTATTTGTAGTGGAAACAATTAGAATTGGGTATGGGGGGTTATCTTTTAGGGAGAGAGTAAATTGAGTAATTAACTAAACTTTATTTGCAACTGCTCTCGTTTATTGACTTCATTAACAAAATTCCAACTTCATTTTAACAGCTGACTAAAGTGGGAAAGTGTTCTTGTGCATCGTAAAACCAAGTGTGGCAGGGTAAGTGATTTGGCAATCCTATTGGCTCTGCTCGAGGTATGTCTTCGGCAAACCAATGAGGCGGGAGTTACCCAACTATGGCATTTCCCCTGGCATTTCTGGTTCTCATTTCCGTTCAGGTACGTTCAGGCTTTGCTCACGGTGTAATGAGGCGAATATCTCAAGGCTAATTTGTTTATTTATACATTGTGGCAAGTTGGCGGCGGAGATCTCACCAGAGATCGTGTTCAGTGATTGCAACATTTAGTCGGTGGATGTATGATTTGTATATCTCCGTTGAGCCGCGGTACCTGTGAGTAATCATACGACTTCACGTCTGGTGTTTGTTCAAACCAATGGCCAGTACACCTCTCCCTTCTTCACACTGGGGCTTGGTAGATTTAGGTTGACACTCTGATCTTTGTGTTAAGGTGAGAGTGGGGAATTGAGCATCTAAATATTCTCCAAGAGAAATCCCTAGCCGAAGATGCTACATGCGACGCCGCTGCTGTTTTGCTTTACTTCAGTGTTTTGCTTCACCTGATCCATTTGGGTTTTATTTGTTTTACTTGATCAGTTTCTTATTTGTTTCACCTGTTTTGTTTTGCTTTACTTAGTGTTTTGTTTTACCTTGTTGACTGTAGTTTTGGATGCATGTTTGGTTTATGTTCTGCAACCATGAATTGTATGAGTGACTAAGTGGTAAATTAGAGTTTTCCAGCCTCAAACCTGTTTCACTTTAGTTTTTCCACAGAACCACCTTACTACTGAGAGGGTATATCCATCCATCTTCTATACCACTTATTCTCTTCAGGGTCATGGGGAAATGAGTGGGTGTATGTTGTGCCTTATTGTCTACATGCTACAGTGGCTATATTTTTCATTTATACAGTCTACCATAATTCTGGTTCTGCATAGCTGCTGTTAACTGCCTCCATTTCATGTGGTGGTGTCCGTGAGCCTGGGTGATCTAGCCACCACCCCATGGTGTCTAATTTGTTTCTATTTGTTTACTGTTTGTGTAATTTGTGTTAACCAGTGTTTTCTTTCTCTCCAGGAGCCAGTGAGTCTTGGTTGGTCAGGGGAGCCTAGCTGCATTTACTCGATGGTGTGTGCTTCACAGCGTGCTCAGTGTGCCAACACAATGACTTCCTTATGGTTTAGGTAGTGTTTGATGATTTTGGTGTGACTCGCGGTGGGTTTGGATGACCTCCCGAGCTGTAGCTGGCTTGCCTTGTTCCTGCCAAGCCTGGGCCTGGAATCCTTATTGCGCTTTATGGGAGAGCGATTTTATATTTAATTGTTAAGTTTTAACGATGCTTAAGTGTCATAATAAAATGTCATTTTTATAGTTTTATTTGTGTCTCATTCTCATGTTCTTTGTCCAGGTAGAACTTATCTGTGTGACTTTTATTTGAGAGTATTTCCCTGGTTCTCCACCAGGGTGATGTAGTTGGATTTACTAAATTTAGGGTTAACGTTTCCCTCCACTTGGGAATGCCATACAAGCAAGAAAGAAGGCAACAAAAAGTTAAGCTCAGTCACTAAAGTGCCATGAACACAAAAGCTGTGTTTCCACTAACCTGCTTAATTGGCAATTTGAAATTGCAAACTAAAAACTGGTAATGGAAACGTGAAAAAGTTTATACACTCGCATGAAGTGGTTATTCTAGACAATTGAACAAAGCAGTGGTTTAAAAAAAATGGAAAGAAAACATTTCTCACATTTAGCTTACATGACCTGTGTCATATGACAAAGAATCACATGACATTGACTACGTTTACATGGACAGCTATAATCTATTTATTGACCTTAATCTAAGTAAGGTAATAATGTAATTAAGGTGTTTGCACGAGTCGTTTTTAGAATACTCCAGTCATGTTCCCATTTTAAATGTTATAGATCATAATTAGATTAAGAGCCCGCATCATTACGTCACCGCGCCATGCCGTTCGACGTCACTCCAAAATTTCATGCATCAACATACAGTTTGGTCGTTATGGGACCGTATACAGTTTTGGGTGTTTTTGTTAAATTTTTTACAAACACTTTAAGTGCAGTGTATTATTTGTCATGCTGTACGTGCAAATAGACGACTGCTTGAAGCTGTGGGCTGCGTCTCAAATCGCATACTTACCTACTGTATAGTAGCCGAGATACATGTATTCTTCCCCACTACAGGCCTATAGTAGGCAAGTATGCAGTTTGGGACACAGCCGAACTCTCTTGTTCGTGATTAAGGTGTTTACATGTCTGTAATGCACATCCATAATACGATTAAAACAGGAGTAATCCACCTGTCTTAATTCGATTAGAGCTTACTTAGATTATAACCTTAATTAGATTAAGGTTGGTGTTTACATGGTAGTTTATTAATTAAAGTATGGTCTTAATTAGATTAAGAGTGGATTATTGTTGTCCATGTAAACGTACTGATTCAAAAACATGGCTCGTTTCACATGGACAGACGAGGAGACTGAAATGTTCTTACAATTAGTTAAAGAAACAGATCACAACCATTCTAGATGGTTGTGATCACAACAAAACGTGAATATATAAGGAGCTTGAGGCGGACGTCAGAAAAGGTCAGACAAACCTCGGCATGTTCTTCAGAGCAAGTGGAAGATGCTGAAGTATCGTTGCCTTGCTGTTAAAAAAAAGATCTCTACAAGAGTGGTTCTGGGGCAAAATAAAGATAAAATAATTTTTTTTTTTTCATCTCATGGACCTACAGTGCCTTGCGAAAATATTCGGCCCCCTTGAACTTTTCAACCTTTTGCCACATTTCAGGCTTCAAACATAAAGATATAAAATTTTTATTTTTTGTGAAGAATCACCAACAAGTGGGACAGAATTATGAAGTGGAACGAAATCTATTGGATTTTTGAAACTTTTTTAACTAATAAAAAAATTAAAAGTGGGGCGTGCAAAATTATTCGGCCCCCTTGCGTTAATAGTTTGTATTTGTAATACTCCTTTTGCTGCGATTACAGCTGCAAGTTGCTTGGGGTATGTCTCTATCAGTTTTGCACATCGAGAGACTGAAATTCTTGCCCATTCTTCCTTGCAAAGCAACTCGAGCTCAGTGAGGTTGGATGGAGAGCATTTGTGAACAGCAGTTTTCAGCTCTTTCCACAGATTCTCGATTGGATTCAGGTCTGGACTTTGACTTGGCCATTCTAACACCTGGATATGTTTATTTGTGAACCATTCCTTT
This sequence comes from Ameiurus melas, assembly GCA_012411365.1. Taxonomy (NCBI): domain Eukaryota; kingdom Metazoa; phylum Chordata; class Actinopteri; order Siluriformes; family Ictaluridae; genus Ameiurus; species Ameiurus melas. The sequence goes on along the minus strand of CM022767.1, from coordinate 24,290,838 downwards.
GCAGATTTTGCTGTATGTTTGGGATCATTGTCTTGTTGGAAGATAAATCTCCGTCCCAGTTTCAGGTCTTTTGCAGACTCCAACAAGATTTTAACCAGAATGGTCCTGTATTTGGCTGCATCCATCTTCCCCTCAATTTTAACCATCTTCCCTGTCCCTGCTGAAGAAAAGCAGGCCCAAACCATGATTCTGCCACCACCATGTTTGACAGTGGGGATGGTGTGTTGAGGGTGATGAGCTGTGTTGCTTTTACGCCAAACATATCGTTTTGCATTGTGGGCAAAAAGTTCGATTTTGGTTTCATCTGACCAGAGCACCTTCTTCCACATGTTTGGTGTGTCTCCCAGGTGGCAAACTTTAGACGAGACTTTTTATGGATATCTTAATCCATAAAAAGGATTTTTTTCTTAATCCATGGAGAAATGGCTTTCTTCTTGCCATTCTTCCATAAAGGCCAGATTTGTGCAGTGTACGACTGAGTGTTGTCCTATGGACAGACTCTCCCACCTCAGCTGTAGTTCTCTGCAGTTCATCCAGAGTGATCATGGGCCTCTTGGCTGCATCTCTGATCAGTATTCTCCTTGTCTGAGCTGAAAGTGAGTTTAGAGAGGTCGGAACCAGGTTTTGGTGGATTTGCGGTGGTCTGTACTCCTTCCATTTCGAGATGATCGCTTGCACAGTGCTCCTTGGGATGTTTAAAGCTTGGGAAATCTTTTTGTATCCAAATCCGGCTTTAAACTTCTCCATAACAGTTTTACGGACCTGCCTGGTGTGTTCCTTGGTCTTCATGATGATCTCTGCGCTTTCAACAGAACCCTGAGACTATCACAGAGCAGGTGCATTTATACAGAGACTTGATTACACACAGGTGGATTCTATTTATCACCATCAGTCATTTAGGACAACATTGGATCATTCAGAGATCCTCGCTGAACTTCTGGAGTGAGTTTGCTGCACTGAAAGTAAAGAGGCCGAATAATTTTGCACGCACCACAGAAATGTTCAATAAAAATGAAACTTGAAAAAAATAAAAAAAATAAAACATTCTTTCATACCACCAACAGCAGCAGCAACCACCAACATACCACTACCAACAATCGCCCACATCTTCCCCTGACCATTCCCTCCTCTTACAGAACAAACCAAATTATGTGCATGCTATGACCTACACAGACATATTTACAGCGGACATTGGACTGTACTTGACAAGAACTTGTATAATAATTTAACAGATTTTGTAGCAACACACACAGACACATGTAAAATTGCCCCTCTCAACATTAATTAGTAAACAATTATATTAGGTAAAAAGCATTTGAATTCAAATGAACATGAGAGCATGCACAAAACAGTAGCAAATTATTCACAAGAAAGAGAATGTTCCTATTTATTCATCTGATACGAGTCTGCAGTCAGATAGCTTCGTCATGACGCAATCATGATGCGTCCCACTTCAACATGCAGGCAGGTATGCTGAGACCACTTGCTCTTCTGCTAACCTTTTCGGAATATTAGCATTTTAGATATACAGTGGTGTGAAAAAGTGTTTGCCCCCTTCCTCATTTCCTGTTCCTTTGCATGTTTGTCACACTTAAGTGTTTCGGAACATCAAACCAATTTAAACAATAGTCAAGGACAACACAAGTAAACACAAAATGCAATTTGTAAATGAAGGTGTTTATTATTAAAGGTGAAAAAAAATCCAAACCATCATGGCCCTGTGTGAAAAGTGATTGCCCCCTAAACCTAATAACTGGTTGGGCCACCCTTAGCAGCAACAACAGCAACCAAGCGTTTGCGATAACGCATGCAAGTCGCTTTTACAGCGTCCTGGAGGAATTTTGGCCCACTCATCTTTGCAGAATTGTCCTAATTCAGTTACATTAGAGGGTTTTCGAGCATGAACGGCCTTTTTAAGGTCATACCACAACATCTCAATAGGATTCAGGTCAGGACTTTGGCTAGGCCACTCCAAAGTCTTCATTTTGTTTTTCTTCAGCCATTCGGTGGTGGACTTGCTGGTGTGTTTAGGATCATTGTCCTGCTGCAGAACCCAAGTTCGTTTCAGCTTGAGTACACGAACAGATGGTCGGACATTCTCCTTCAGGATCTCTTGGTAGACAGCAGAATTCATAGTTCCTTTTATCACGGCAAGTCTTCCAGGTCCTGAAGCAGCAAAACAGCCCCAGACCATCACACTACCACCACCATATTTTACTGTTGGTATAATGTTCTTTTTATGAAATGCAGTGTTTCTTCTACGCCAGATATACTTGGACACACACCTTCCAAAGAGTTCCACTTTTGTCTCATCGGTCCACAGAATGTTGTCCCAAAAGTCTTGGGGATCATCAAGATGTGTTGTGGAGAAATTGAGACGAGCTTTGATGTTCTTTTTGCTCAGCATTGGTTTTCTCCTTGTAACTCTGCCATGCAGGCCATTTTTGCCCAGTCTTTTCCTGATGGTGGAGGCATGAACGCTGACCTTAACTGAGGCAAGTGAGGCCTGCAGTTCTTTGGACGTTGTTGTGGGGTCTTTTGTGACCTCTTGGATGAGTCGTCGCTGCGCTCTTGGGGTTATTTTGGGCGGCCGGCCACTCCTGGGAAGGTTCACCACTGTTCCATGTCTTCGCCATTTGTGGATAATGGCTCTCACTGTGGTTCGCTGGATTCCCAAAGCTTTGGAAATGGCTTTATAACCCTTTCCAGACTGATAGATCTCAATTACTTTCTTTCTCAATTGTTCCTGAATTTCTTTGGGTCTCGGCATGATGTGTAGCTTTTAAGGATCTTCTGGTGGACCTTACTGTGTCAAGCAGCTCCTATTTAAGTGATGCCTTGATTGTGAACAGGTGTGGCAATAATCAGGCCTGGGTGTGGCTAGAGAAATTGAACTCAGGTGTGGACAACCACAGTTATAGTATGTTTTAACAAGGGGGAATCATCACTTTTTCACACAGGGCGCTGATGGTTTGGATTTTTTTCACCTTTAATAATAAACACCTTCATTTACAAATTGCATTTTGTGTTTACTTGTGTTGTCCTTGACTATTGTTTAAATTGGTTTGATGTTCCGAAACACTTAAGTGTGACAAACATGCAAAGGAACAGGAAATGAGGAAGGGGGCAAACACTTTTTCACACCACTGTATGCTCATCACAGGTACTTTTCAAATTGATTGAGAGGGAATGTTTGGTAAGTACTAGCTACTCAAGTTCTTTAAATTTCCAGACATGCAAGTAACCTTGTTATATTATAAGCATGTTAAATAGTCAGTAAAGACACAATGCCACACAGAGACAGCAGAAAATTAAGAACTGAAGGAGGCAGTGAAAGGGACAGCTTCCTTATCAACATGGGTGAAACAATGTGAGTTAATATGAGACAAATAGTTGCAAAAAATGCATCATATGTTTACAATGAGTGACAGTCAGGGTTACACGATGTTCTGTTGGGCCATACATCAATTACCCATGCCCCACACAGCACACCGAACTTCACTACAACTTTCAATAAAGTGAATACTGAAGATAAAATGAATGAGTGTTAATGTACCTCTGTAAATGCAGCAAGAATGGAGCTACAATAGATTGAAAGACTGGAGAAAACTGTTAAAGGATGTCAGCCACAAGAGCCTGAACAAAACATACTCATCTGATCCAAGCACAAATTGCCTATGTGACATAATGTGTGGTTTATACAGCTTTATATGGTTTAGGGAGTTCTGAACAAATGCTGGATGAGCTTCTCTGATCACAAGGGCTGCCAGGTCTATAAAGTGTTTGACACACTAGAACATAAAAATAAACATAAAAATAATACTCTCTCTTTAGATTCATTTCCATCTCCTGAAGCTGTCAACAAACCTATTGTTGAAATATGTTTAACTGAAAATAAGAAGAAATCATAAAGTAAGAGCTCTATTCCTTGAGAACATTGTCTCTGCCCCTCCTGCTATCTCATATTGGAATGGACTCTGATCATTTAAATTGGAAAAATATATGGTCCATGCAACAAAGAGTTTTCCTCACAAACAAGGTAAAATAAATATCTCGTAAATTAATTAATAATATTTACGCTGTCCAAAATTTCTTCAAGAAAAAAATTAAGATCTGATTGACACTAATTGCTCTTTTTTTCCTGACACTAAAACTTGTTTTGGTCGTGCAGTTTAGGGATGTCACAATACCAAAAATCTAGTGGTCAATACCGATACCACCAAAAGTACTGTACTCGATAACAAAATCAATACCATGGTGTGGTTTAAAAAAAAAAAAAATTATTAAATATTTTTAAATACAATTAAAAACTCTCCTGGTGGACATCCTCCTCTTGCTAATACTTTCAAAAAGAGAGGGGGGGATATTTTAGTTATCAAACACTGTGGAGGCTACAAGTGCTATGGTGCACTCCTAAACACGCATACACGCACGCTCATGCACACCTTATACTCTGAATGCAAGCATTAATTTAAATTCACTGATATTGTGGCATGCCAAATAGATTTATTAAAACCATAAACATGTCGATAATTATTAGGCTACATTGTGCTGACAGGACACGGGCTGAATGGCGATGCATGGTGGCCCATTAGGAGGTAGTTTACAACATTGCAATGTGTTAGCGTCATTAACAAAAGACTGGCGATCTCAAACATTACATGGAGCATAACTTTAGCTGGTTTCATGGCCACAATGCTAGCTGCCTCAAACAAACACAATAAAGGACCATCTTTCAAGTTCTTCACCAAATTCAAGGTGTGTCCTCGCTTTGTTTGAAATGAACGATCAATTATATGTTTGTTGTCATCCACCTCAAATGCGATGAATTTTATATTTAACTCTTACTACCTTTCTTATCAATGAGGCAGAGCTAAACTTCTGTAGTATTTCCCCCGTGCTTTTAAGAGTTCTTCTTCTTCTTTTTTTGTGGACCGACTAAAACACTTACACATATTTGCTGCCCCCATCAGTTCCAGAAGAACTGTAACTTCAGTACCTTCATTACCAACAGTACCTACACTACTGCAGAAAAACAAGTACCTTCATGTTTTAAGAATGTTGGTACAGACTTGGTACCCAAGTATCGGTTCTCGTGACATCCCTAGTGCAGTTATACTTTGCATCTTTTGAAAGATGTTCGTTTGTTTAGCTCAAGTAATATATTGCAGAGTTTTTCAATGAATGACAAAACAGTTCTTTTGGGATTTGTTGGAGCTGATCTAAATGCCAGCTTTATAATAAACCAAATTCTTTTCCTATGTAGATTTTATATTCATAAATTTATGTTTTCAAATTGTAAAAGTTTTTTTTTTTTTTGTATTCTTACAAGAGATAAAACATTATTCGGTTACAATTTCATCTTTTCTTAAGAAAAAATCCCTCAGAATATCTACAATTTTCACTGCCTACAAACTTTTTACTGTAAGGCATGTATAATTTTCTTTTAATTTGGGTAATGCCATCTTTCTTAATCTTTTATTTATTTTGGTTACTGTCTAGTTCTGTCATGTCACAGCAAACCAGTGACTACATTTCCCATCCTGCATTATGGCCTACAAACATGGCTGCCATGGACCCGTCGGAATTCTAGTCAAGCATACACCTGATGCCAATCTCACACTCGCTCACTCCACGCTATAAAAGAGGCTTTTTGAACAGCGTGACTTTGCGTAGTATTGAGTGTTATGACCATACTAAGAATTTGCATCTTGTTTTGCGGTTTGAGTCATAGTTATTGATCTAGTTTCTTGCCTTGCCTAATTTATGCCTGTTTGTAGATAGCCTGACCCTTTGCCTGTTTTTTGGACCACGCTATTGTCTCATGATTAGGATTTGTCTGTCTGCCTCTTTATTAAAAACTTTTCTCTGCACTTGCATCCGTCCTAACCTTCATTATGAGGAATACGTGACACTACCTCTGTTTTGAGCTATGGTGTTTATGATTTCTTTAAATATTTACGTTAAATAAAGCGTTTTAAAGAAATACATTAAAAAAAATAGTGAATAACCCATAGACATACCTAGACGCAACATTGGCTGCTGGATTGTAGTTCAACGTCGCCTCCATATTGTCCAGGCAACAGTAATAAGTCTGTTTCTATTATACTTTAAATTATAACCTAAATTGCGGATAAAGATTTTCATGTATACTGCCGTTTTTCGACTTCTCCAACTGACCTACAGCGTAAACTGCGAAGACTTGGTCATAAAACAATCATTAAAAAATTAAACAGTCACACTTAATATTACATTATTGGATAGTGGAGAGACATGTGACCAAGTAGGGCGACGAAATGGCTTAATTGGATGATCGTGGTAAGGTTCTCATGGTGATGGAGTGGAAATAGAGCGATATCATTGGAAGGATGTTCATTCCATCTAGAATGGGAAGTATAAAGAATAGAGAGAAATTATTGGATTTTTGACTTGCTTCTAAAAAGCTGCATAATATTTCAACTGATATTAGACCCTCACCTTTTTTTCCTGATCATAAATGTATTACTTTTTGCATCTCTCTTATTGCAAGCTTAATAACTCAGTTCTCACCTATGATGAAGTCAAAAACAAAATGACATCAGAAATTGTTTGGAACAAAGCAAAGGAGGACGATAACTACTGCAGTAACTGGGAGTTAGCTCAATATGAAATATTTAGTTTGGAAATATACATGTACTGTGACATAGTGAAGCAGAGATGATCAGTATGCAGTATTCCAGCATGATAACGACCCCAAACACACCTCCAAGACGACCACTGCCTTGCTAAAGAAGCTGAGGGTGAAGGCGATGGACTGGCCAAGCATGTCTCCAGACCTAAATCCTATTGAGCATCTGTGGAGCATCTGTGGGGCATCCTCAAGCGGTGGAGGAGAACAATGTCTCTAACATCCATCTGCTCCGTGACGTCATCATGGAGGAGTGGAAGAGGACTCCAGTGGCAACCGGTGAAGCTCTGGTGAACTCTATAACCCAGAGGGTTAAGGCAGTGCTGGAAAATAATGCCACACAAAATATTGACACTTTGGGCCCAATTTGGATATTTTCACTTAGGGGTGTACTCACTTTTGTTGCCAGTGGTTTAGACATTAATGGCTATGTTGAGTTATTTTGAGGGGACAGCAAATTTACACTGTTACACAAGAGGTACACTCACTACTTTACATTGTAGCAAAGTGTCATTTCTTCAGTGTTGTCACATGAAAAGATATAATCAAATATTTACAAAAATGTGACGGGTGTACTCACTTTTGTGAGATACTGTACATATAAAGCTTATAGCATAAAAGCTTAAATCCAACCACACAGAAAGTGGCTCGAGGAAGGTGATAAAGCACTATTTTGTTTTGTGTTTAGAAAACAAGCCATAAAAAGTAATATAGGAAAATCCATGATTGATGGAATAGTAACTGAAGATCAGAAAATCATTGGAAAATTCTGTGAATTTTTTTTTAACGTTATATACGTCTACATTTTGCCACCAAGATGTTGATTTATTTGAGTCACTTCAGAATGTACAGCAACTGAATATAGTAGCTCAAGCTTTTTGTGATGCTCCTATTAACCTGAAAGAGATTGTAGAAGTGATTAATTCATTTAAAAATGGAAAATCTCCATGCACTGATGGGTTCACTTCAGTTTTTATAAATTATTTAACATAAAAACATTGATTATTTTTTCTATTGTAAGTCTTTAAGGAAAGCATAGAGAACACAACCACCCCCAAACACACACACACACACACACACACAGCTTATGTCAAGGAATAATTACTCTAATTCCCGAACAAAATAAAGATCCCCTCCTCATAGACAATTGGTGCCCAATCACTTTTTTAAATAATGACTATAAAATGATAGCTATAGTTATGGCCAAAAGACTAAAATGTGCTCTGAACTCCATTATTGATGAAACACAGTTAGGATTTCTACCAAACAAAGTTTTATTTTATTTTTAGACTACTATAAAGTGTTTGACACACTAGAAAATTAGTTCTTGTTTTAAATGCTACATAAAATTGGCTTTTCCACTTGTAATATGGTCAAAATGCTGAATATGAAAAGTAGCAGCTCCATAGAAATTGAGACAGTGGGAAGTAGCTGTCGGCAGAAGGGAAGGTGTTTCCTCAAGTGTGTGTGCTGTGCAGTGAGTATGGAGTTAAATTTGTGCCAAAACAAGTAAATATAGCATTTCACAAACAAACACAATCTACTTTGCAAAGGAAAACTCAACTCTCAAACAAACAGAAAGGGATTTTCTCACAAATGTGTAGGCTTGATTTTCTCACAAATGCAGCTAATAACTTCCTCTTCCAAACTAACAGATGGCGCTATCAGTCAATTTACACTAGACTCCAGGGAGAAGCTTTACAACATTTATTAGTTAAGACATTCATAGTACAGTATTCATATACATATTTTTAAAAATAATGTATTGACGATTTTTTAATTACTGTGGGAAATTTATATATATATATATATATATATATATATATATATATATATATATATATATATATATATATATAATATAGTTGCATTGGTTTCTTACAAGAGTTGGAAGGATCTAGTCATCAGTTATTAAGAGCTAGATGTATTGTGTCTAATGTCTTCTTACCGATAGATGGCATCTTCGAGCTAACAAAGCACGCCTTAAAGTTGTTATTCTTTCTGAAATACACCTTTCCTTCTCCTCAGGGAAAAAAAGAAGTTTCGTCAAAACCGGAAATAGTCAGATGGAGTACATTTTTACGCCACGTTTATCTCAGGAGCCAGCTTCAGACAGGAAAACCCCTCGAAAATTAAACCCAACGAAAATAGTTATTTTGTACTTTATATAATATATATATATATATATATATATATATATATATATATATATATGTGTGTGTGTGTGTGTGTGTGTGTGTGTGTGTGTGTGTGTGTGAGAAAGACAGTAGTATTTATATTCTCTTTATTTTTTAAAATATATTTATTACATATAACAAATAAGCCTAATAATAAATAAACACAAGCAGATTAGTTTATCAACTAATACAATAGACGTGACAAATGAACAGTGACAAAATGAACTTTACTGTTTTACGATACAATAACAACAATAATGTCCGCAACACAGTGCTCTCTGGCACATTTTCAGACACAGCATGTCTGTCCTTGGAAAACCATCCGTGTGAGAAAAGTTAACTACCTACAGTAAGATTCACAATGTCAGTCGCTCGGCTTGAAACGATGCGCTTGTCATGAAAGTCGGTTTGCAGGGGGGGGGAAAGGCAGTATAGATGAAAAGCTCAATTATCAACAATTTAGTTTATAATATAAACTGAGACTTATTACTGTTGCTCGGACCAATATGGCGGCGACGTTGACCTACAATCCAGCAGCAAATGCGGCGTCTATGTATGTCTAAGGGTTGTATTATCATTTCTCGCTGTTCACAGAATGAACATCCTTCCAATGATATCGCTCTATTGCCACTCCGTCACCATGACAACCTTACCACGCTCATCCAATGAAACATTTTCGTTTTGCCATTTCGTCGCCCTACTTGGTCACATGTCTCTCCACTATCCAATCAGAAAGTAGCAGTTTAATCTCTTCCTTTAAAAGTTCTTGCGATGGCTGAGTCTGCCGGTATGAAGAATGAGTGAAAAGTAGTTTGTACTTTCTTCTAGAAACAGCTGGACACACAACCGGTCACCTACTGTTGATCTATTACTGTTGAAAGGTAATTAAGTTTTAGTAATTAAAATGTATTATGTGAAGTTTTCGTTTATTAGTTTAATTATGTATTATAATATTTTGGTGCGTTTTTTGTCGCACATGTGACTCTTATTTAAATCAGGTGTGTGTTTTCAGTCAGTAGTTTCTAGTTAGGTAATACTAGAGTTTAATGTAATATTACATGTGGCTGATTAAGGGTTTCTTTTAAAGAAGATTTTCTTAAATTACTGTTTTATGACCAAGTCTTCGCAGTTTCTGCTGTATGTTGCATCATTCTTGTCATGCTGTAGGTCAGTTGAAGTATATTATTATTATTATTATTATTATTATTATTATTATTATTATTATTATTATTAACTTTATAGCATTAAAAGTACACTGTGTCTCTTCGGGAATATTATCAGCCTTTTTGTTGTGGTTTAAAACACTTAATTTTGTATCTTATTCGATTAGTGTCCAAATATTATTTAGTTTAATCCACTTGGTTTGGAATAAATCCTGTTTCTGTCTAGGTGAAGTTATTTTAAATGGGTATAATATGGTGTCGATGTTTAAGTGGTTATAAGAGCTTTGTCCAGCTCGTGGAGGTAACTCTGCTCCTCCATCATGGCGGTGTCTTTGTGTTCATGGAGCTTTAGCGACTGTGCTTCACTCTTTGTTGCCTTCTTTCTTGCTTGGATTACGAAGTACAAGACTTTCCCACCTTAGTTGGCTTTTAAAATTTAAGTTGGAATTTGTTAATTAAGTCAGTAAACTAAAGCAACTGCCAATACAGTTTAGTTGATTTCACAATGTGCTCTGGCCCTAAAAGCTAACTTGCCTCCCTGCACGCAAAAAATACCATAGATTCTAATGGTTTCCACTACAAATGGCATTACAATCAGCTAACCATTTAAACCATTACCGGTAATTAATGGTATCCACTAGATATAACATTTCATCAATAAAACGCAACAAGTTACTAGTAGAGGCCCACAATACTACTAAAGTTTCCATTAAAACCAATACAAATTCTGAGGGGTTTTTCTTCTTCAGAAGGGCTGTTTGTGTTGATAGAGGTAAAATGTTTATTGGTAATGTTCCATTACAGTAAGTCTCGTAGTTTGACTGAAACTCGAATGTACCCACTATGTGTATTAACTTGAGTATAGGAGCAGATGGAGGCACTTCCATTGAGGCAGGATTTCAAGCATTTGAATGAATTTAGTATGGTTTGAAATGAGTTGTGTGTCTCCCTAGGTTTCATATAGCCCAAAGCGAAAATGGCCTCTTCCTCCAGTTCAAAGCTGAATAAAGCTGTGACTCGGATGTACATGGACCTGCCACAGGGAGACAAAGTGCAGGCCATGTACATCTGGATTGATGGGACCGGAGAGGGACTCCGCTGCAAGACCATGACTCTGGACTCAGAACCCAAGACTATTGAAGGTACTGTTTAGTTTGCATCAAACAATTTTGGAACTTCTGTTTCAAGCCATTATTTGTATGCACAGGTAAGTGACGCATAAATGTTGGTTAAATGCTCTACATCAAAGCCTGATTGCTCCGATTTGATTGTATTATGGTTTGCGGGTTTCTGCAGATCTCCCAGAGTGGAATTTTGATGGATCCAGTACATACCAGGCTGAGGGCTCAAACAGTGACATGTACCTCATACCAAAGGCTATCTTTAGAGACCCATTCAGGAAGGACCCCAACAAGCTGGTTCTTTGTGAGGTTCTCAAATACAACAGGGAACCTGCAGGTATAAATTTGGTGTAACTAAATATTTGCTGGTACAGTGTCAAATCTGGTGTAACTTATGAAGGAGTGCTTGTTGATAATGCTTGACTGTTTGACCTTATTATTATTTTTTTTATTAAATTTTTGGGTGGGTGTTTGGTTTGTGTGTTTTTCTTTTCCCCTTCTTAGACACGAACCTTCGTCAGCTGTGTGACAAGATCATGAGCAAGGTGAAGGAAGAGCATCCATGGTTTGGAATGGAGCAGGAGTACTCACTACTTGCCATAGATGGTCATCCTTTTGGCTGGCCCTCAAATGGTTTCCCAGGACCACAAGGTGAAGGTCTTTGTGTACTGCACTATGGATTTTAATTCTGTCCTGCTCTGTGCTTACTCTATTCGCATGAATGCAGGAATGGCTGTTGTTCAGGTCTGAATTAAGGGATGTTGTGTTTAAACAGGTCCTTATTACTGTGGTGTGGGAGCAGATAAGGCCTTTGGCAGGGACATTGTCGAGGCCCATTATAGAGCCTGTTTGTATGCTGGGGTTATGATTTGTGGCACCAATGCAGAAGTCATGCCTGCACAGGTAAGCCTTCAAAACTGTTTTATGAAGAGCTGTTGATTATTTTCTTTTGGGCAGAGTATTGGAGTATAATTACTGTAACACCAAACATCTCTGCCTTTTTTATCAGTGGGAATTCCAAGTGGGTCCTTGTGAAGGCATCAGCATGGGAGATCACCTGTGGATAGCTCGTTTTATCCTACACAGGGTGTGTGAAGACTTTGGTGTTGTGGCCTCCTTTGACCCCAAACCTGTTACGGGCAACTGGAATGGTGCTGGCTGCCATACAAACTTCAGCACCAAGAACATGCGAGAGAAGGACGGCCTCAGGTATGATGGAAGTGCAGTTGATTTGTGTAGTAGTGGGTCTGTTGAACTTAAAAATGGCCCTTTTAATCTTGATTATTTTACTCGTTGCTCTTAATTAGGTGCATTGTCACATGGTACAAATGATTTGTATCTAAACTAATATGTAGGGAGTTTTGTGTAAACTCAGTGTCAACGTTGTATATTTTTTGTTGCTTGGAGGTGTGGTGGGGTTTTTTTTTTAATAAATTCGTCACCTTGATTCTCGATTAGACATTCAGAATGACTGGGACTGAATTATTATTATTTTTATTTATTTTTTTATCCTCAGTATCACAAATCAGGCTCTTCTCCCCCTTCCTTTCTTTTGAATTAAAACTGTTTCTCTGCAGGTATATTGAGGAGGCTATTGAGCGGCTGGGCAAGAGGCACCGCTACCACATTCGTGTCTATGACCCAAAAGGGGGGCTTGACAATGCCAGACGTCTCACTGGTCGCCATGAGACTTCCAGCATCAACGAGTTCTCGGCTGGCGTGGCTAACCGTGGTGCTAGTATCCGAATCCCACGAGCTGTGGGCCAGGAAAAGCAAGGCTATTTTGAGGATCGTCGTCCCTCAGCTAATTGCGACCCATATGCTGTGACGGAAGCAATCATTCGCACATGTCTACTTGGAGAGGAAGGAGAAGAACCCACAAAGTACACATGAACTGCAAAGAACTAACATGTGCCTTCTTTAAAATGGCTTGGGGGATAGAAACATGTCTTTTAGTACTGTGGTTTTACTGGAATCTTGTGTATAGATGACTGGTCAATCAGATACAAGAGTATAGGTGGAGCTTATCCTGGAAACTCGTTTTCTTTCCTTCCTTTCTTCCCCCTCCCCCCCCCTTGAAATCTTGGTTCAGTCCGAACACATCACCTGCTGAACTGTTATGGTCTTTATTCTGGATGCTGGCTGTCTGAGTATGGAAGGATGATTGGTAGAAGGTTCCTGTTCCATTCACATAATGTGAAATAAATTTTTCTGTGACCCTCTGTATTGAGCATTAACATGTTGTTTTTTTTTGTTTGTTTTTTTTGTTTTGTTTTTTTTTAGTAACTGCTCAAAAGGTTTTATTCCTTTTTATGAACATGTTTGTTCTTATCCAGTTTTGGGTACAGAAAACTGATTTCTTTTATTTTTTTAAATTCAAAATCCATAAGTACATCTGTTAATGGTTTTGGCGTTATTCTTGGTGTATAATTTTATAACAGATTTTACTATTACAGGTGCATTAAAACATAGTATTTTAAAAGGCATTTGTGTGCTTTTTCCTTTTATTATTGTTTGTATTACAGTTTACACCCCATTTATTTAAACCAATAAATAAATCAGACTTGGCATTTCAGCTGACTAGCATTCGAAATCTTCACTTGGCATTTAAAAGTATTCAATCACGAATGTTGTGGAATGCTGAGGTTAATCTTTAAGAAATGGGGGGTGGTAAAATATCATGCAAATTGCATGTATTCATTGCTTTTTGTTTTTCAAAGCACAGGTACTGATCTCTTTTTATAAGAGAAAAATGACCGCATGACTGATCTACAACTTGGTAATACAGACGTTCTAGCTGACTTAAATAACAACCTCCAGATCCTTAGTCCCTCCACTTTTCATGACTAGATGTGTAAAAACATGGAACTTTTTTTATTTTTATTTTTTTAAATATTGCTTGCACTGAATGTGTATGTGGAATGTGTAGACAACAGAAGAACAGTAGTAAAATCTGACTATAGTAGATACCATCTTTTAAATATTGACAGTCAACATACCTCTGTTTTCATAAGTGTTTATAGGTCAGGGATTTAACAGTTCCTGTCCACTTCACTCCTAAACACAGCAGTTCAAGTTATTGACTAAATTCATACAGAAATATTCCAAGTGCAGTAAGTAGCCAATTCATCAATTTTCAATACTACTTATTTTACACAGGGTCACGGAGAGCCTGGTGCCTATCCCAGGGCTCTCAGGGCACAAACTGGAAGGGGTGCCAACCCATCATGGCACAATCGCGCACATACACATTCACACATTGGCATTTCCAATTTGTAATCAGCCTACAATGAATGTCTTTGGAGTGGAGGAGGTGACTTGAGTACCTTTAGGAAACCCCAGAAGTATGGGGAGAACATGCAAACTCCACACATGCAAGTCAGAGGGAGGAATCCAATCACATTTGCTTCAGATTTTCTGGAAATAATGAAACTTCCTATCATTCTTTGGTCTTTGTCATTGCTGCATATGTATTTTCAGTTGGAGAAATGTACTGGAGTGTCACAAATTGAACTGTGAAAAAATCTCAAACTAAAAATGTACAAAAGTTCTGAAAGTCCTACAAAATCAATGTATGATAACTGATGAAAAGGCTACACACATACAATAAAGTTAGGATCATGTCCCTTTTTTCAATCCTCTACAGTGCCTTGCGAAAGTATTCGGCCCCCTTGAACTTTTCAACCTTTTGCCACATTTCAGGCTTCAAACATAAAGATATACATTTTTTATTTTTTGTGAAGAATCACCAACAAGTGGGACACAATTGTGAAGTGGAACGAAATCTATTGGATATTTTAAACTTTTTTAGCAAATAAAAAACTGAAAAGTGGTGCGTGCAAAATTATTTCCCCTTTACTTTCAGTGCAGCAAACTCACTCCAGAAGTTCAGCGAGGATCTCTGAATGATCCAATGTTGTCCGAAATGACTGATGGTGATAAATAGAATCCACCTGTGTGTAATCAAGTCTCTGTATAAATGCACCTGCTCTGTGATAGTCTCAGGGTTCTGTTGAAAGCGCAGAGAGCATCAGGAAGACCAAGGAACACACCAGGCAGGTCCGTAATACTGTTGTGGAGAAGTTTAAAGCCAGATTTGGATACAAAAAGATTTCCCAAGCTTTAAACATCACAAGGAGCACTGTGCAAGCGATCATTTTGAAATGGAAGGAGTATCAGACCACTGCAAATCTACCAAGACCTGGCCGTCCCTCTAAACTTTCAGCTCAGACAAGGAGAAGATTGATCCGAGATGCAGCCAAGAGGCCCATGATCACTCTGGATGAACTGCAGAGAACTACAGCTGAGGTGGGAGAGTCTGTCCATAGGACAACAATCAGTCGTACACTGCACAAATCTGGCCTTTATGGAAGAGTGGCAAGAAGAAAGTATGTCAAAGTACATGTTGGAATTCATGGTTCCCTCAATGAACTGTACCTCCCCAGTACCAGTAGCACTCATTCAGCCCCTGACCATGACACTCCCACCACCATGCTTGACTGTAGGCAAGACACACTTGTCTTTGTACTCCTCACCTGGTTGCCGCCACACACGCTTGACACCGTCTGAACCAAATAAGTTTATCTTAGTCTCATCAGACCACAGGACATGGTTCCAGTAATCCATGTCCTTAGTCTGCTTGTCTTCAGCAAACTGTTTGCGGGCTTTCTTGTGCATCATCAAGAGGCTTCCTTCTGGGACGACAGCCATACAGACCAATTTGATGGAGTGTGCGGCATATGGTCTGAGTACTGACAGGGTGACCCCCCGCCCTTCAACCAGCAATGCTGGTAGCACTCATACGTCTATTTCCCAAACACAACCTCTGGATATGACGCTGAGCATGTGCACTCAGCTTCTTTGGTCGACCATGGCGAGGCCTGTTCTGAGTGGAACCTGACCTGTTAAACCGTTGTATGGTCTTGGCCACCGTGCTGCAGCTCACATTCTTGGCAATCTTCTTATAGCCTTGGCCATCTTTATGTAGAGCAACAATTCTTTTTTTCAGATCCTCACAGAGTTCTTTGCCATGAGGTGTCATGTTGAACTTCCAGTGACCAGTATGAGGGAGTGTGAGAGCGATGACACCAAATTTAACACACCTGCTCCTCATTTACACCTGAGACCTTGTAACACTAACAAGTCACATGACACTGGGGAGGGAAAATGGCTAACTGGGCCCAATTTGGACATTTTAATTTAAAGGTATACTCACTTTTGTTGCCAGCGGTTTAGACATTATTGGCTGTGTGTTGGGTTATTTTGAAGGGACAGCAAATTGACATCGTTATACAAGCTGTACACTCACTACTTTACATTGTAGCAAAGTGTCATTTCTTCAGTGTTGTCACATGAAAATATATAATCAAATATTTATAAAAATGTGAAGGGTGTACTCACTTTTGTGAGATACTGTATAAAAACATACCAATGCCACAAAAATTAATTTATAAATGCAGTGTAACATGATCATTTGCTGAGAACAACTGCAATTGAGAAGTTGTTACTGGTGATAATTAGGTCTTTTTATTAACAAATTAAAGTGTTAATAATGCCTAAATAATGGCTACATTTTTCTTTTGAGTCTGCCAGGCACAAAGGTATCTACTAAGAGCTCCAAAGCAGCCACATCTCATTCTATAGGGAAAATGTAGAAGTGTGAACAGTTGAGGAAAGAGTTTACTTTGACACAGGAAAAACACTTTTTATGTAGAAAGTGCTAGCTAGTTATTGCCTTGAATAACTGTTAATTTAAAACCCTTAAAACCCTATGTATATATATATATATATATATATATATATATATATATATATATATATATATATATATATATATATATATATATATATCCTAATTTGTGTGTGTCTGTAGCTTAGTGGCCATTTTGAAAATTTCAAAGAGAGCACTTCTATGAAAAACAGGCAGCAATTCACATGTCACGTTTGGTGGTCTATCTGGATACTAACAGTGCACTACATCTTGCTGAGTTTCCCAGTGTGAACACACTAGCACTACATGCACTAAAAATTACAGGATGTATGCCATTTGGGACATATCTCAACATGGATATGGTTAATTAAACCTTTATTTAACCCAGTTACATTGATCGAGATATAAATATCTAACACAGTCACACACAGTATTCAACCCACGCCAAGGCAATGGTCAGATAGAAATGACTATACACTGAAAGTACCAGGCTGCTGAAGTTTTAGCTCAGTCATCAGGTGCAACTCCGTGTAAATCTTTGGAAGTAAAAATAAGTGGCATGGTTATAGGATATAAAAACAGATTTTTTAAATCCTTTGAGTTAGAAATGGAGTGTAACAACACAATAATTTGCTGAAACTGCAGCTGAAAAGATGTCACTGATGATAATTAGGTTTTATGACATCTGTAACATTAAAGCGAAAGTCTTTTGTCACATATCAGAAGAGAACATTATCAGACATGCCAGGCATGACAGGTATGTGACCTTTTTAAAACAGAATCCAAACAGAAAGTGAATGCATTCTATTTTTGTAATTCTGAGATGTTTTCGTTTCTTTAAGGAAATAACTTGCATATCAGTTTGACTGAGCCTCTGAACAAAATCAAGCCGAGATAAAAAAAAAACAGAAAAAAAATAAGTATGAGTAAACAATGGGATAAGACATCACATCAATGGTTCATCTGTTTGCGATTATTGGCTGAAAAACTTGATATTGTTTTATAAGAGTAAAATGTAATCTTTTAATAATAATAGCAATGTTATATTCAGTTATATAATTAGATAATAGTGGACACACATAATGCAAATTATTTTCTGCAATTTCCATATCAAGAAACATCAAGCTTTATCACCATATCTATGAGGCTACAAGTCATTTTACAAAATGAATATATTACATTTTACAGGTGCTTTTTTGTTATGTGAGGAAACTCCCTTTGACTCCCAGTCTAAATTGAGTCTGTAAAAGTTTCTTCCTGTTCTCATGTTGTGACCAGCTGGGAGTTTGTAGAGCTTTTTTTTAAAAGTCCCAGCACAGTATTTATTAATTCTGTTCCCGAAGGTTCCTGGACATTTTTCGTAGTATCCCACACGAGTAGAGAAGGGTGAGAGTATGGTATGGAGTATGGAGTAAGGTGTACAGCATATGGAGTCACCATACAAAATCATAATTTATAACAATTATATTGTAGCTTTGAGGTGATTTTGTGGTAGGGTACGTTGTTGTCTGTAAAAGTCTGGACAAATCTCAACTGTCATTTTCTGAGAAATTTCTTCATGTGGCAGAAGAAACGTTTTTGTAGACAGTTTTTGTAGTCTCATGGATGCGATAATCTTGAATATAATGAATTTCAATGGGATAAGACATTGTGTTCACTCATCCTATAATTCCTCTGCAGTGATTCTGTCCTGCCAAATTGCATGTCGCCATCTCGCAAAAATAGTGCTCATGCAAATGACAAATTTCAGCAGTTAAGAATTAGAAACCATCCTCCATGTCTCAGAGAATAAACAGGTGATGATCCCAGCTTTAAGGGATACTCCAGGCACACCAAACAAGGAAACATGTGGGGTGCTAGATTTAATCTTTTCTGTAAAATTAAAGTGGGGTTGACATTTATAGCTCTCATGAAAATGTCATGAATGAGACAGGGTAGCCTTATCATATGAAGAGTGTTCAGAATTTAACTGGGCAGGACCACATGGTTTTAATACCATGAAAACTAGAAGAGCATGCTTGCCATGCTAATTTGTCTATACAAAACTTTAACTCTCATGGAGTTTTATGGGCTTCACCAAATGCAAATCAGCTGTGGTGTACACATTATATATTCAATTCAATTCAATTCAGTTTTATTTGTATAGCACTTTTAACAATAGATATTGTCCCAAAGCAGCCTTACAGAAATATATAAATTCAGGATATATATTTTAAATGTAGAAATTTATCCATAACGAGCAAGGCAGAGGCAACAGTGGCAAGGAAAAAACTCCCTGATTAGGAAGAAACCTTCAGATTAATCAGACTCAAAAGGGAACCCAAAAGGGAGCCTATGATCTGTATAAATCAGCATTAGCGAAATGTTTGCAAGTCTAGAGAAAATGTTGAGTTCAGGCCTATGAAAATATTTTTACAGAAATTTATTTTTACAAAAAGAAATTGCTAAATGAGGCCCTTTGTTAGTGTGAAACCCTAATGACTATTGGTGCTTGAAATACTCTTAATGACACAATGCAAATGTACTCCAAATAAGAGACACAAATGCTGAAAATATGTAATGTGTCGTTTACTATTGGTTCAAATAGTATAAGCTTGTTCATTATTTTTATTTTTTTATTGAACAGCTCCAATGTTTTCACTTACTGTATAAAAGTCCACAACACTATATTTTTTGACAATGAGCTTAGTGTACTAGCAGCTAAGTAGGTGGGATAGCTATTTGCTAATGGTATGTACGCAGTAATATAATATTATAAATGATTTATATAATAATATAAATGCAAGTTGAAACCTGAACAACACCTCAGGTACAAAAAGTTGGTAGCTAAGCACTTCCCCAGTGTTGTTGAACAGACTACATTAATCTCAGGTTTGCACATACAGGGGTGAATTTACATGTTTACATTACATTACATTTATGGCATTTGGCAGACACCCTTATCCAGAGCGACGTACATTTATCTCGGTTATACAGCTGAGCAGTTGAGGGTTAAGGGCCCTGCTCAAGGGCCTGGCAGTAGCTCACAACCTTCCAATCAAAATGGCAGTGTCTTAACCTCTGAGCTACCACCACCAATTTCATTATTATTCTTTGCTAACAGTGCAGTGAACCATATATTACAGTATATTATAAGAGGAATAAGGATTCGGATGGTGGGAGGATGCCTAACAGAATAGTATTTATATATCCTAAAGGATCATGTGATTTTCTTTTACATTATTGGACATTAAATACAAAATATTAAACAATGCATTATATTTAACATAGATTATGTAACAGTTTACATTAATCACAGGTAATCAAGGGTACTGATTTCATTGGGAGAGAAGAAGGAGATGCAAAGTGAATGCCTGTTCTGTTGTGAAGAATGAAAGTGAGGATATGTTACCAACCACAAGTTACTATTCAAATGATGGATTTCCATATAAGAAAACTTGAATGGTAACTGAGAAAGGGAAAATAAAATTCTCTTAAATTGTTTACACAGTGGCTTAGTGGTTAGCACATTTGCCTCACACCCGCAGGGGTTCCCGTGGCCCTGTGTGTGCAGAGTTGCCTCCCCCAGTCCAAAGACCTGCATTGTAGGCTGATTGGCACATCCAAAAAAGTGTTCATAGTATATGAATGGATGTGGGAATGTGTGTGTGATTGTGCAATGCGATGGATTGCCACCCCATCCAGGGTGTCCAGGGCATCCACTGATGCAAGTTAAGGCTTTACTATGCAAAGCAGAAGCCATACATCAACACTGTCCAGAAGTGCCGTCGACTTCTCTGGGCTCTGTCTCATCTGAAATGGACAGTATAGTACAGTGAAATCGTGTTTTGTGGTCCGATGAGCCAACATGTCAAATAGTTTTTGGACAAAACAGCTGTCGTGTTCTCCGGGCCAAAGAGGAAAAGGACCATCCAAGCTGTTATCAGCGTTAGGTCCAAAGCCAGCGTCTGTCATGGTATGGGGGTGTCTCAATGCCCATGGCATTGGAAACTTGCACATTTGTGAGGGCACCATAAACACAGAAAGATGTGTACACATTTTGGAGCAATATATGCTGCTATCCAGAGCAGGACAACGCCAAACCACATTCTGCACATAGTTGCTTAAGCAGAGAGTGTGGGTGGCCTACCTGCAGTCCAGACCTGTCTCCGATTGAGAATGTGTGGTGCATTATGAAGCGCAAAATAAGGCAACAAAGGCCCGTACAGTTGCGCAGCTGAAGAAATACATAATGGACGAATGTGGGAAAATTCCGTTTGCTAAACTTAACAGTGAAGAATCAAAGAGGTTTGAAATAAAACCACTATATTACATAATACATTTGTTAAAGTTTATCATTTCACATTTACAGAATCACATTTGCATTTCTTATCTTGCATTGTAGGCTGCAAACATGCTGTAGCTGCTGTACTTATTTGAAAAATTAAACTGAGTTGTGTGTCCTCCACATATCTTAGACATCCTAGATACTTCTTATGGGTAGGGTTTAGAATGATCTTTGATGTGCTGGAATGAATTATGTTGTTTAGATACTGCATCATAGATACTGCTTTTGGGCAGGATTTAGAACTACATTGTTTCAAATACTCGTTGTTTGCGTGTATATACGTGTAAAGAAAAGCTTTGTAGTGTTTCTAGTGAGGCCATTTTCAAATGGATTTGCAAAGTGTGTGGAGGTTTTTTGTCTTAGTTTGTCTATTTTTTTGGGGGAGGTGGGAGTAGACTTATTGTCATTGAGTAGAGAGTAAAAGTTGTTTAAAGTAATGTCCCAGTGGTGGAGAGAAAAGAGAACAGCACTTGTTTTGTTTTTTTCAGAAATGTTAGCCAAGACACAAAAACGTTGTGTAATCAATTGTGGAAAAATTGTAAATACACACATACATGATAAAAATGTAATACATTTTAAGAAATATACACACTTGAACATGTGAACATGCAAACACACTGAAAAACACACGGATGTGCTAACAATCCAGTGAGCACAGAGTACACAGAAGTAAATGGGAGCTTTACAGGGAATTACATGCCTAAAACACAGGATATGAAGAGAGGGTAGTGACTGTGTCATTGCCATGGCAGTAGTGACCACTGATTCAGTTTGTATGTTTTCCCATATGTATGTGTCCTTAAGGGGTTGCTGTCAGCCATTTTATAACGAGTTCAGGTCACTATTTTATGCTTTCATCAGCAGTTTTGTTTGTTTGTTTGTTTGTTTGTTTGTGATTTAACACCATGCCAGCTACCAGCTACCAGCTACCAGCATTTTCATGGCAGGAAACAGGTTAAAATGCAGCAAAATATGAAGAACTTTATTTTCACTGAAAATTCTAAAACTAAATCCGGCCTCACTTTACTAAAAATCTTTTCATATGAATCATCCGAATAAAAAAAGGGCCCTAGAGTTGAAAGCATCACAGTCCATTAAAATATGCCTCATAGATATTGTACTTTCGCATAAGGGGCATAAAGGAGGATCTTCACCCGTGAACATCAGCAGTTTTAAAACCTGAAAGTGTTTTATTGCTCATATAGCTCATGATAGCCAGGGGTCTTTTATATGAGTAGTTATACAAGGTCGTTTATAAGAGGCTCACAATAGTGAGCTTATTCCTTGTAGAAATAAAAGAATTAAGATGTAGATAAAATTATATAACACCAAATTAGTATATAATCACAGTAAGCCATCCAGGAGGAGTTTTAAAAGTTTTAAAAGTGACTTAAACAAGGCAGATTTTATTTCCTGTTAGACTCGTTCAGAAAGGTGAGGCTGCAGTGAACATGACGTGCGAGAGATGGATGTATTCCAAATAAGATAATGAAAATGAAAATAAAAAAATGCAAGCAGTAGCATTATAAGTATGGGAAACTTTTTGAGTGGTTCTGCAAAACAGGATTCTAGTTCAAGTATTGCCAGAGGAATTTATTAGGTTTTAGTACGCTTCGTACTTTAGTACGCGTCATTGAATGCTGGAGAATGCCAAATAATATCCAGAGGAATGCAATTTTCTTGAAGTCCTAAAAATGCTATTAAACACTGTCTGTTTAATGTTGCTATCTAAATGATGTATGGCTACATTCCAAATCGTATACTGTGAAAGTACCTAAAGCATTCGATGAAGTACCTATTGCTCAACCATTGGCCATTAATACAGTACATACTGATCAGTATAAGTGGTAAGCATGGATACAATCCAGACGGACTATATCCACCATGTTGGCATTGTCAACTTCATATTTTTGATTCTAACAGCTCTTCCACTTCAGTCCTGTTGCCTTATGGGATAGTGCAGAATCCACAGTGTCCAGAAGTAGTAGGTCATCCGGGTATTTCTCGCTTACTGTTTTAAGAATACTGTGAATTGGGACATACTACTCCATGGTTGTACTGCTTTTCGCCTACTGTATAGTAGGGTAGTAGAGATATTTGTATGCAGCCTGTGTTTTTTTTTTTTTGGGGGTGATGTAAGATTTAATAGTGTATGGTCAAGAGATGTTTTTGGATGTATAGCAAAATGTTGTCTTGAATGTAGCCAAAAAACCCTGCACGAGTTATTATTATTCAATTATTATTACAGCTTTTCCAGGGCAACTGGCAGCAACTGTTTCTGTTCTCACACATCACCTGGCTGTTCAGAGACACCCAGTTACTGATGAAAAGCTGTTCAGTGGGATGAAGGATGGATTGTGACCAAGAACCCAATTGAATATACTGTGTTTAGGGACAAACAGTGATATGACGCCAATATCAAGGCTGCCTGCTGCTTAAGCCAAGCAGCTGAGAAAGCAAGGCAAGCTGGGAAGAGACACAAAGACCTACTATCCTTCAAAATCACTACAGCTGTGGCTCACAGCACACACTCACAGAACACACACACACACACACATACATACAGAGTGAAGGTTGCTTACAGTACAACCTTGTGTGCTCTCTATCTGTGAGAAACACAGTATGACATCGTGTGTGTCAAAATGTTACAAAATTATTTTTGTGAAGATTCCTTGGGAATCTGTTAAGCACACTGTGTGTCATATACAGTACAGTCAGTGTGTTTCCCTAGTGTTTCTGTTAGTGTGTGTGTGTGGGGGGGCGTGGCGTGGCACTCCACTTCTCAGGCTTTAGGACTGAATCATCAGACTCACCTGGCCTGCTCCTCATCAGCTCATCAATCAGCAGCGTTTATAAACACAGGACTAAATTTAGCATAATAATTAACAAGGGGCGAGTTACTATATATATATATATTATAACTATATTCGCAATCTTTAAAAGTGGGTTATTATAATTCTGTGCTGTGACTCTGCAGCTCATGCTGAATGGAGGCTTTCAGTTTGTAGCATCTGTTGAACGTTCAGCTGAACTAAATATGTTTTATTTATATATATATAATATAATATAATATAATATAATATAATGACTATATAACATACATATAATATAACAAGGTTACTTGCATGTCTGGAAATATAATGAACTTGAGTAGCTAGTACTTACCATCACATTCCCTCTTAATCCATTTGAAAACTATCGGTATAGCTAATATTCAAATATTACGAAAAGGTTAGCAGAAGAGCTAATGGTCTCAGCATTCCTGTCTGCCTTAGAGGGGCAACTTAGGAAAAGGGCAGGGGCTTGATCCCCCCTTTCTGCACGTCCCATACAATGGGGGAAATAAGTGTTGGATGTGTCGACATATATTTCCAATAAATATATTTCCAATGAGACTATACACATGAAATTTTCACCAGACATTGGTATTTACTCAAGAAATCCGCGAATATACAGAATTCACAACATTAAAGTCCAGAAATTAAGTTATGTTTAATATAATGGAATGACACAGGAAAAAAGTATTGAACATGCTAACTAAAATTTATTTAATACTTGGTGGAGAAGCCTTTGTTTGTAATGACAGGTTCAAGATGCTTCCTGTGTGAAGAAATTAATCGGCCACAATATTCAGGTGTGATTTTGGCCCATTCTTCTAAACATATTGTCTTTAAATCTTGTTCAATTGGATTCAAGTCAGGTGATTGACTGAGCCATTCTAATGCCTTGATTAATATCTCTGGAACCAATTGAGAGTTTCCTTTGCTGCATGCTTTGGGTCGTTGTCCTGCTGGAAGGTCCACACACGTCTCATCTTCATCTTTCTGGCGGATGGCAGCAGATTCTTCTCAACAATCTCCTGGAAAAGTGCTCTATTCATGGTTCCTTCAATTATATGAAGTCTGACAGTACCATGTGATGAAAAACAGCCCCACAACATGATGCTTCCACCTCCAAACTTCACTGTTGGTATGGTGTTTTTCTTCTCCAAACATGGTGTGTAGTATGACAGCCAAAATGTTAAATTTAGCTCACGTCTGACCAGACTTCACTCTCCCAGTATTTCATTGGCTTGTCCAAATGAGTTGTAGCAACCTGTAAACGAGATTTGACATGCTTTTTATTTAGTAATGGAGACTTGCAGGGTGAGCATGAGCAGTGGAGTGCATTGCCTATTTTGTCCTCTGTGACGATGGTACCTGCTGCCTCCAAGTGTTTCTGAAGCTCCTTCCAAGTGATCCCTGACTCTTCTGACTATTCTTCTGACTCCCTGGTAAGAAATTTTGCAAGGAGCTCGTGTGTGCACGGTTGATGACAGAGTGATGTTGCTTCCGCTTGTGGATATTTGCCCCAATGGTGTTTACTGGAGGATTCAGAAGTTTTAAAATACATCTGTATCTGATTCCATCAATATGTTTTGCATCAACAAAGTTGCAAAGGTTTTGGGAGAGCTCTTTGCTTTTATGTTGTGATGTGATGTTTCTTATGTGACACTTTGGTAATGAAGATTTTTAGAGACCATCAATTTACTGACCTTTTTAGAGACCATCAATTTACTAACCCAACTGATATTAATTTGCACAGATAGGGGGTATAACTACTTACAAATTTCAGCTGGTTTCTTGCCTTAACTTGCTTTGGAGAACTGCTTTTTCTTAGTGTGTTCAATACTTTTTTCCTGTGTCATCCACTTTAATACACATAACTTTATTTATGGACTTTAACGCTGTGAATTCTTTATATGTGCGGATTTCTTGAGTTAATACTGATGTCTGGTGAAATTTTCATGAGAATAACCTTATTGGAAATATAATTTTTCTGAAAAAAGTTGACACATCCAATACTTATTTCCCCCACTGTATACATGTGTGTGTGTATGTGTGTGTGTGTGTGTGTGGATGAGGATGAGGATGAGGATGCACTCTGGTGAAGGTTAAGTGACCCAAGAGCAGACAGAAGGGGAGGAGTGCTCTGAGCATGAGCTACTCAGTAAACACTAGACCTAAGTGTATAGCTCTGTGTAGCTCTTTTAATGATACACAGTCAATCCGAACTGCCATTCCACTCATATTTTGGCACAATAGTTACACAGAAGGAATTCCTTCACTGCTACCAATTTGTTCATGTTGTTGTTGTTGTTGTTGTTGTTAGTTAGCTGTTAATCCCTTATGTATTCAGGCATACTTGTTAAATAAAACAATTATCTGTGTATTATCTATGTTGGAATAGCTCAAACTTGTGATGTTGTTCTTTTTTTCCTCATCACTCTTTTCTAGTTATTGCGCTGACACCATATCTATGTGCAATACAGCAACATTTTAAAACAATTTAAACATAATTCAATTGGTGGATGCAAATTCACTTTTTGGTGTTTCTTTGAACAGTTTTAGTAGTTAAACCATTTGCATTTTTAAAATGTCAGTGCCCTGTGGCCACAAAATCCTCCTCACTCACTCACATATGTACGTGACTTTCGGCTGCACACAAAATAGCTACTGTAATTGCAGGTCAAAGGTCATGCAACAGGTAAAAAGCCTGTCACGCAACAGGTAACTTCCCAAAGCATGTATTCTCTGTGCACATATATATATACACATACATCTAGATAAATTTACACAATGCTAAAACACACATACTCTATTATCATTTTGCCCCCCTCCTCTCACACACACACAGTGAAGTATTGCACATGTCCTGAATATTATGTGATTGTTTCACTTGCTTGTACAAACACATCATAAACAAAGTAAGAATTCCTGTTTTGCAAAACATGATGGGTTACACTAAAACTAAGATGCCAGTGCATTAGTATATAGATAGATAGATAGATAGATAGATAGATAGATAGATAGATAGATAGATAGATAGATAGATAGATAGATAGATAGATAGATAGATAGATAGATAGATAGATAGATAGATAGATAGATAGATAGATAGATAGATAGATAAAACATCAGAATCACCTTTATTGCAAAGTCCCATGGGCTTACATGTGCAAGGAATTTGCCTTAGTGTACTGGTGCTTAACAATCACAGTAAAACATATACAGTGGCAAGAAATGGTATGTGAACCTTTTGGAATTTCATGGTTTTCTGCATAAATTTGTCATAAAATGTGATCTGATCTTCATTTAAATCAAGGGCATTGACAAAAATAATGTGCCTAAAATAATAACACAAAATAAATTCTGATCCTCATGTCTTTATTGAACACAATTATTCAACATTCAAAATGGCAATAGAAAAAGTAAGTGAACCCTTAGAATTAATAACTGGTTGACCCCCCTGGTTGGACCCCCTGGCAGCAATAACCTTAACCAGGCGCTTCCTGTAGCTGTGGATCAGACTTGCACATCATTCAGGAGGAATTTTAGCCCATTTTTCCTGGCAGAACTGCTTTAGCTCTGTCATTTTCTTTGGACGTCTCATGTGTATGGCTCTCTTCAAGTCATTTTATAGCATCTCTATTGGGTTGAGGTCTGGGCTCTGACTTGGCCACTCCAAAAGGTGGAGTTTGTTTTTCTGAAGGCATTCTGTTGTGGACTTCTTCCGGTGTTTTGGGTCATTGTCCTGTCGCATCACCCAACTTCTACACAGTTTCAGCTGACGAACAGACATTGTCACATTACCCTGAAGAATTGTTTGATATACTTGGGAATTCATCTTCCCCTCAATGATTGCAAGCTGGCCAGGCCCTGATGCAGCAAAGCAGGCCCAAATCATGAAGTTTCCTCCACCATGATGTTTTCATGATGAAATGCCATGCCCTTTCTATGCCAGATGTAGTGCTGTGTGTTTTTCCAAATAGTTCAATCTTAGTTTCATCAGTACACAAAACATTTTGTCCATACCGCTGTGGAGTGTCAAAGTGCTCTTTTGTAAACTTCAGGTGTGAAGCAATGTACTTTTTAGTAAGTAGTGGCTTCCGTTGTGGTGTCCTGCAGAAGATACCCTGCTTGTTCAATGTTTTACATATTGTAGACTCATGAACAGAGATGTTAGCCAGTTCCAATGACGCCTTCAAATTTTTGGCTGTCATTCAGGGTTATTTCTTTACCTCATTAATGAGTCTTTGTTGTGCTCTTGGTGTCATTTTGACTGGGCATCCACTTCTTGGTAGAGTAGCAACAGTCCCAAGAATGTATTTTAGACACATTATATTGGTCAATACCCTTGAAGATCAGATCACATTTTATGACAAATTTATTCAGAAAACCATGAAATTCCAAAAGGTTCACAGACTTTTTCTTGCCACTGTATACTATTATATACAACCCCAATTCCAAAAAAATTTGGACAGTCAACTGTTTACCACTATGTAACATCACCTTTTCTTTTAATAACACATATTAAGCATTTAGATGCTGAAGTCACCAGTTGGTTAACTTTAGCAAGTGTAATTTTCCCCCATTCATCTATTAGGCATTTCTTCAGCTCCGCAACTGTAGGGGCCTTCGTTGCCTTTTTTTGTGCTTAATAGTGTGCCACACATTCTCAATCAGAGACTGGTCAGGGCTGCAGGCATGCCATGCTAGCACCTGCACTCTCTGCTTACGTTGTCCTGCTCTGCATGGCAGCGTATGTTGCTCCATAATATGTGCATGTCTTTCAGTATTAATGGTGCATTGATAGATGTGCAAATTACCCATGTAATGGACACTGACACACCCCCATACCATGACAGATGCTGACTTTGAGACCTGACATTGATAAAAGCTTGTATGGTCCTTTCCCTCTTTGGCCCAGAGAACATGACGGATGTTTGTCCAAAAACCTTTTGAAACATTAACTCGTCAGACCGAGCCCAGAGAAGTCTATATATATATATATATATATATATATACATACACACACACACACACATATATATATATATATATATATATATATATATATATACACACACACATATACATATATATATATATATATATATATATATATATATATATATAAATATATATATAAATATATATATATATATATATATATATATATATATATATATATATATATATATATATATATATATATATATATATATATATATACATAATGTACATATTTATTATATTAAGTATATGTTCCCAAAAACATCCTTTAAAATTTTTTACATAAACACAACACCTAGATACATTTCACTTTTATACAAATGTACAAATGATCATTTCTGCCTCAATTCATCATGGACTTGTGTTACACTCTATGTGTTACATGTTTTTTTTTAGATGTCTGTATGGTTTTCCTATGGGTTCACCACTTTTCTCCTGACCTGGCTGCTATAGAACAGAAACTGAAATAGTAAACAATTTCAACTAATAAACTGAAGAATGAATGTTCACTAATCTCAAAACATCTAGATAGGGCCTAGTGCAGTGATCAAAAGGATAATGGGTTCATGTGATAATATGTTCACTAGACTGTACACATACAAAGAGTGTTCCAAAACACAGGTCATGGTACACTGTTTCCCAAGTTTGAGTCCTAACCAGTCTAACAACCAGTGGAAAAAAGACGTCACTGGGACACCATTCATAAAAACCTATGACCTAAATATGAGTAAGTGACACACTGGGCAGAAATCTAGACTCTTTCACTCCCTTTCCAACTGTTATAATGTCCTCTTAACACCTCTGCAAGTCCTGTGCAGCGCAGTTTTACCTTACATGCTCTCCCTATGCCTGTCTTTAATTAGCCAGTGTGGGAAATTTTCCACACAACTCTAGAGGGAGAACAAGGGAGAGAGAGGTTTTACAAAAGTTCTTTCAGAGCAGTCCATTGGTAAACAAGCAGGGTTACATTACATGCAAACTGGCAGTGTTTCACTTTAGCTGAATTACTGGTAAATGAACAGTAACGTAATTGGTCAAAATGTGAAGACTGCTCTTTTTAGCACTGTTTGATAAATGAATATAATGAAAAGGGGGGAAAAGTCCAACAATCTGTCTCTCCTGCAGGGCATCAGAATGCAGCAACAATGTAACCTAATTAACAGATAATTAGTTTAATTGAAAGATCGTTATCTTAATTCATGGGTTGCTTAATTAACAGATCTTCAGCTTAATTAACAAAATGGACTTGGTAAAAAAAAATTCCAGCAAGCCTGGTGGACAATTATGCAAAACACCTACATGAAGTTATTTCTGCTAAGAGGGGGCCAATACTAGCTTCTGAGACCAAGCGTGTACTTACTTTTTCCACATAAGAATATCACATCTATTGATATTTCTGTTGAATAAATGATTGAAAAAGCTTGTTTTCATTGTGGTTTTGTTCAGGTACATCAACTTTATTTATAGGCACTGTTTCAAAGGTGATCAAATGTTTGCTTGTCCAAATATGTCAAAAAAGACAACAATTTCCATGGGATGTACTAATTTTTTCATATGACTGGATAAAGTGTAAAGCACTAATAAAGCTAATATATTAGTTAAGACTTTTTGCAAAACCTTTAAAAATAGTCTATGTTGGATTATAAATAAGGGCGTACGGTGGTTTAGTGGTTAGCACGTTTGCCTCACACCTCCAGGGTCTGGAGTTTGCATGTTCTCCTTGTGCTGCAGGGGTTTCCTCCAGGTACTCCGGTTTCCTCCCCCAGTCCAAAGACATGCATGGTAAGCTGATACACCCTGTCCAGAGTGTACCCCGCCTTGTGCCCGATGCTTCCTGGGATAGGCTCCAGGTTTCTGATTCTTACTGTTGATGAGTGGTTTGCATCTTGTGGTATGGCCTCTATATTTCACCCCTTCCCTGTGGAGGTTGTTTGTGATATTACTGACTGTTGTTTTTAGGTTTTTCTTCACAGTTCTCACAATGTTCTGCCATCAACTGCCATTGTTTTCCTTGGCCAATCTGTCCAATGTCTGGTTGTTAGTATACCAGTAACAAGAAACACCTGTCAGTTCCAAAATATTTATCCCTTTGAAAATGGGTGAGTTAAAACAAAAGGTGTCATTTTCTCAGTTGTTTAACACACCTAGATGTAAATATCAGGAAATAAAAGTTGAAATTCTCATATATTATCTTCTGATCTATTGATGTATCTTTTGATCTCAAGCCCAAAAATCTTCTATGTATAGCAAAAACAAAAGCCTTGCCATTCCAGTACTTTTGGAGGGGACTGTATGTGTGGTATGATGGCAATTTACAGCACTCCTATCACTGGATGCTCCTTTAACAGCTCTACACTTCGCTTGAGCTGGCATGCTCTGTTCCCTGGAAATGGAGCAGCAGTTTTAAAAAAAAAAAAAGAGAGAGAGAGAGTTAAGATTCATATATGATTCATTTACAGTTTAAATTAGTGGACTACAGAAATACAAAAATAAAAAAATAAAAAAGGCACACACCCAATCATTTTCAGTGCATTTATTTAGGTAGGTAAATCAAGGGGAGTAAATCAGTGTAGACATGTCCGTATATCCTTGTGGAACCAGTGTGACCTGCTGACACAGCAATCATACACACAGATCAAACACACTTAGAAGGATTATAGACACTTAAATCCAAAGAGACTTAAACACAATTCAGACATAAAGCTAAAAAAAAAAAAACAGTTATTGGTCATGCTTAAGGTTGCAACAGGGGGCTCATTGTAAACACATAGCTCAGAACTATAATTAGAGAGCGGGAGTGGTGGTGGTAATAAAGGTATTTGTAGTTGTAGTAGATTTAGTTATAGTAATAGTATTAGCAGTGGTAGTAACAGAAGTAGCAATGGTATTAACAGCAGTAGTAAAACTAGTAGTGGCAGCAGCAGCAGTAGTAGTAGTAGTAGTAGTACTCGAGGCACAAGGTGGGGGACACTTTGAGAGACCTCCAGGGTCCGGGGTTCGATTCCTACAAGGGCCATGTGTGTGTGGAGCTTGCATGTTCTCCCCGTGTTGCTGGGGTTTCCTCCGGGTACTCCAGTTTCCTCCCCCAGTCCAAAGACATGCATGGTAGGCTGATTGGCGTGTCTAAATTGTCCATAGTGTATGAATGGTTGTGTGAGTGTGTATGTGATTGTGCCCTGCGATGGACTGGCACCCTGTCCAGGGTGTACCCTGCCTTGTGCCCGATGCTTCCTGGGATAGGCTCCAGGTTCCCCGCGCCTACCTGAAAAAGGAATAATAGAAGATGGATGGATGGATTCACTAACACAGACAATTTATATATTCCAATCAGCCTACAGTGCATGTCTTTGGACTGGAGCAGGAAACCAGAGTCACCAGAGAAAACCCCTGAAGAACATGTAACTCTGCACACACAGGACAGACGCATGATGGTGTCAGAAAGATTAAAATCAAATTGATTCATGATTGTGGTAAACTGAAGTCGAGTAAAGTCAATAGCTAGAAATTCTAACAACTTTCACAATGGAATATATTCACATTCTCCCTCTGTGAATCTGGTTATAAATAATATGTATATAATTGTTGTCGAAATAATTATTTATTTATTTTATTTCTTTTTTAAAATTTAATTTAGATAAAATTTTAATGTGCATGTTTAATGTGCATGGTTGTATACCATGGCAGCTAAGTAGTTAAATATCTGACCAGAAGTTGTAAAACTGATGGAGGGTTAGAGAGCCTGAGGGCCAGTCCCTATCCTGTTCTACAGGCTGCTTGATTAAGATCTAAATAAGATATCAACCTGTGGTCTGTACCTGTACTTCCTTTCATGTGTAAGAAGGAATATTGGATTATAGAAAGTGGATAAATCTAATGTAGCCATTAGATGTTTCAGGGTGTCTGAAAATTTAGGAACCAATAAGAGACAGATTTTGCTCAACCTAAATTTAAATTGACATATTTGATCTCATTGGTTGACTTTTTGGACACTCTATACTTACTTCTTTTTTTTATTCTTTCCCGCTTACACCTATTCAACTGCTACATACAAAAAATACAGACATTTTGCTTTTTTAAGATTTTCCAAGCATTTGATCAACATTTATAATTATTTATTTACTATCTAATAAATGTTTTGGCTGAATATAATCACAATATAATCACATATAGTTGGAACATTGTTTTTAATCTGAATTTTACCAATGAATAAACACTGAGAACATACTTTAATTCATGCACCCAGTCTGGCTATAGCTACAAACCTAACAGTATGACCATTTTCATTAGCTTTCATTTCATTTACTGTCCAAAAACGATTTACAGTATAGTATTCATGATTACATTAACTCCCACTGAAGATTATTCTTCTGAAGGATAATAATAACCATAGGTTTTCTTTATACAGTATAGTGGCTTTCTTGAACTGAAAGTTGCTTGAAATACCAGATGGTAAGATAAGCTGTAAAATATTGTAAGTTCAAATCCCACCGTGATATTACAGGATTGGTAAAAGCAATGATATGAAGGTGTATTGAGAAATCAGATATATAGAGGGATACAAAGAATGCTATGATTTCAGAAGAAACAGATTAGACTTAATTGATTTTTATTACAGAGTCCCTGTGGAATTAAATTACAAAATTTAGATGCCCCGACACTAAAAAACCCATTGAGGAAATTCTTAATCATTTTGTGAGCTGGACAGAAAAGTCATGATGTGGTTTTATTGGGTCTGTAGATCAAAAGTAGATGCTATACTAATAACATTAAAGCCAAGTATTTAAACACTGTGATAAAAGTCATTAGTGAGAGTATTTAGGATAAGCAGATTTAATTTTATAAATATTGATTAGAAGAGGTCAAGTCAATGGAGAGAATCTCTCACTGATGATCATTAAAACTATATGTTCATAATTAAATTCACCTTTGAGAAGGTTGATGAAAGATCCTTACTCACATACTGTGCCAATAATCATCTATAGAGTACTATGGTAAAAGTACAGCTTAATTTATTTTTACTAATTACAACTACTAGTTAAATGAACCTCACAACTTAGCTTGCATGCTTATAGTTAGATGTCACAAAACAGACTGCCTAGATGAATACAAAATGTAGCTAAGTGACATATATTTGGAGTGATATATATTAGGCCAAATATTACTTTTATTCAGTAACAATATACAATCTTTTTTCATCTTTTTTCCATTTCTTTTTGGTGTAAGACATTGTGCTAGCATGTACGCATACTATACAGTCACAAATATTGAAACACATCATTCATCAAGTGAGCACCCTATAATTCTTATGTTACATGTATTAAAAGTCTACATTTGTTAAGAATTTGCTTGTTTGAAGCATCTGCTTGAAGGATTCTACTAAAAATCTTACCATTGATTTATCTCGGTTAAAATCGGAGCAAGTTAAAGGATTATGTCAAAGAAAAGTAAAGTACTCGAGTGCTTACAGTATTTAAGCAGATCTAATAATACTATTACTTCCCACCCTGATGTTTAATACATCAGTATTAGTAGTGTGTCATTGCGTATTATCTCATGATGGCCTTTGTTAAATATTTGACACTTTTGTGAACGTCATTGTTCTGTGTCACACCCTGCTTGCGTCAATCTGATTCATACGCTGTTTCTGTGGGCGTGGGGGTTTTTTTGTTTGTTTTTTTTACTGCCAAGTACTAGCAGCGTTACTGCCAAGTACTGGCAGCGTTACTGCCAAGTAAATGTTTTTTTTTATTATTATTTTGTTCTGTGGAACATTCACACACATACTATACATACTGAAACTACACGCACATGCACACAAATAAATAAATAAAAAAGAATGAAATGGTACATCAAAGCAGTCCCGCACACACTGACATTACAGAATAATGTGCAGATAGGCAAACATCACCTCCACTGCTTTTGAATTATTAAAGCATTTGAAATGTGGTGTTGCTCATATGTTGACATAGATTCTAAACACACTCTCCTACACTGCACACACACACACACACACACATCCTCCTTCCTCTTCTTTTCAACACAGTTTAATTTACAGAGAGTTTTTGTGTGTACGATAACATTCTGTTAAACTAAAAGCTTGCGGCTGCGTTTTGGATTAAATTTTTATGTACCTTCATATATGTCTTAAGACTGCACTAAAGTTTTTGTTAAAGTTCATATATGAATTTTTCAGGGTTCAGTGGATTAAAACATTACAACTCATATGTGAGATCCATATTATTTCATACTTCTGTCACACACTAGTTGGATCTTTTTTTCCCTTATTTTGTTATTGTCAGGAAGCTCTTTATATTCTCTCTGCTTCATGCAGTCATTTGGTTCTATTCACTTCCTACTTATGAGTTGTCTAGACTTTCATTATTTGCCTGGTTTTCTTGCTTGCCAGGTTTGCCTTTAATCTAGAGCATTTAGAGAATTTGCTTTTAGCTAGAGGGCCAGAACCTGGTCTAATAAAGGTTCTACTCTAACTCAGCAAATTAATTCAGAATCCATGTGTTCAATAGTCCAATGTCTTAACCACTGAGCTACCACTGCCCCATAATAAATAATATTTGCTTTTAGACAGTAATTGAATTGGTGTTTTAAGTGGACTAAGAATGGAATCTTTTCACTTTGGGGAGAAACTAGAATTTAAAATGCTACCACATTACTCCAAGCAAAAGTGAAACGTACAGTACTTCAGTTCAGAGAAAGTGAGTTTGTGAGTCTCTGAGTTTGTGGAAAATTCCTGCAATGGGTATGGTTTCAATTAAGGCTCACTCTCCTTGAGAACAAAGTCTTCAATATGCAGAATGGGTTTGAATTTTTGCTTGTTTGTTAGTTTGTTTTACTTTTTCAGCTCACCCATGCCATGAGCAGTATTGGATTTTACGGTGATCATACCCCAAAATTAATTATTCACAATAAATTCATGTATGCAAGTATTCACCTTCATAAACATTGCACACGTTCAAATATTTTGGAAATAGAGAATTGAGATTTAACAGTACAAAATAACAATACAAATCTAATCACAAAAACTTCAGCTGGCTAACAAGTCACAGGCTTTGACCTCAACTGGCTTTAATAGAAGAAGAAGCATCCCTGAGAGGATGCTAATGTCTGTGATAGTGCAGAAGGCCATGATCCTCTGCTGGATCAACTCTGAATCTGACCTGACAAGCTGGGAGATGTGATTGAATGCTGTAGGCATTGGCGTGCTTAGCTCTGTCTAAATACGTCAGCAGGATGCTTCAGACTTGGATAGCACAATCCTTTAATCTCTTTTTATAGCAGTTCACGTTAAGCTTCCTGTTTCCAGTTCACATGAAATTATGTTGTAGATTTAAATGATTGTTTTTAATGGTTATAATTTCAAGGATGTACTTTGGATGTGTTCAAGCAAAAAAACAATTTAAGCATTTTATTTTAGTCATATTTTCAGTAACTCCCCTGTGATCAGCAGGAGTTACAAACACTAACCCTAACCATATGTATCACACTTTCATATTCAACTTGTTACAAATTTGCAAGTGTGAAACAATGTAGGATAAAATATATTTTAATAAATATTACAACTCTCCTGTTTGTAGAAAATACCTTATATATATATATATATATATATATATATATATATATATATATATATATATATATATATATATATATATATATATGTGTGTGTGTGTGTGTGTGTGTGTGTGTACTTTCTACAAACAGGAGAGTTGTAATACCTGCTTGTTTGCTGTTGAAAGTGTTGTAACTCCCAGTTTTTCTCGGAAATAAAACT
The DNA here is from genome assembly GCA_012411365.1 of Ameiurus melas. NCBI lineage: Eukaryota > Metazoa > Chordata > Actinopteri > Siluriformes > Ictaluridae > Ameiurus > Ameiurus melas. The sequence continues at coordinate 24,254,049 of CM022767.1, read as the reverse complement.
CCAATATCATGCATTTTTCTCAGTAAAGTAAATACTGGTTTCTCTGCTGGGAATTCTATAAAGGAGCCTTATATGTGAATGCAAAAAAAATTTTTTAAATATTTTTAAAATATTTTAAAATAATAAAAAAATTAAAAAAAATAAAAAAAAATTGTATTTTTTGGTGTTAATTTAAACCGGGGTCATCAACTGAAAAAATGCTGTAGCAGAACCAGTCAATGTATGGAGAAAAAAAAAACCTCCATAGTTCAGCTAATGCAATTTTATAAACTTGTAACTTATAAACTGCTCAATTTCTCTACCAGATTAGCTACAGGTTAGCTACAGGGCTAGTAAATTTAGGTCATAAATGACAGAATTTTCACAGATTTTCAGATTTTAAAAAATGTCATTTCTAATTAGTGAAGGGATGGCATTTAATCTAAGCAAACTGCTGAGTCTTATCATCAATGGTTTAGTATTTGTCATGGTTATACCAAAATCCTTGCTGGACTACATCACCCACCAGCCCTTGCATGTCACATGACCCTGTCACATGTCTCACCAAGCACTCACCTATTTTGTGCTACCCATAATCAGCCCCCTTATTCGAGTCTAGCTTCTGTGTGTTTCTGTGTCAAGGTTTTGTTGTTGTCAAATGTGTGTCATTGTGTGTTCCACAACCTTGTTAATAGTCTGCCTATATTGCCTTCTATCTCATGTTTATGTTTATAGTTTTTACAGTTTTGGTGCTTTATTTTGCATTTTACACAACAAATATCTGCACTTGCAGCCGCATTCATGACCGGGTATGTAACCGTTGTCACCAAGTCACCAGTCTTGTTAGTTTGCCTATCCAGACCATTTTATGAAAATTGGACCCTGAATACCTGCTCTAGAAGAATGTAGCTTTGGACATTTTAAGGTCTATCCACACTTGAGAGAAATTATGGGCAAATACGGGCAAATGAGTATACAGTACTGACAAATACCAATCGGTACTTCCTGACTAGCTGATTTAACCAACATTTTAATACAAAGCTGAGTAACAGTTAACCAGAAAGTAGAGATACTGCAGACAACCTCTCTGTTGTTGTCATTGGTATCCATTTTAATTTAGGGTTTGTCCCTTATCTGGTATTTGTAAATATAGTCCATCATATGGCTCATTTTACTGCACTGTATATAAGTGTGAATAATCTACACTTGTGTATATACAAACATCTAGACTGGTACATAAGTATCACATTCTGTTTTGTGCTTAGTGTGTGGCTTTCCTAAGTACTAGAACGCTGTCTGTTCTTTCTACAACTATGCACTATGCCTGCATCTGAAATTGTATACTGTGACAGTACCTACTGCATTCGATTCAGTAACTACTGCTCGGTCAGGGTTAAACAAATAAAGACAACTTTTCACAGCGTTCTTATTTACCAAGGGTGCCAATATTAGTGGAGGGCACAGCATGTCCAGTTTGTAAGACCCTTAAACTTAACCATAAGGGCTGAGTCGTGTATTATATTAGCGTTGGTTTTGAACTGACCTGCAGGGGCCATGTGTGTGCAGAGTTTGCATGTTCTCCAAGTGCTGCAAGGGGGTTTCTGCCGGGTACTCCGGTTTCCTCCCCAAGTCCAAAGACATGCATGGTAGGCTGATTGGCATGTCTAAAGTGTCCGTAGTGTATGAATGGGTATGTGAGTGTGTATGTGATTGTGCCCTGCGATGGACTAGTACCCTGTCCAGGGTGTACCCTGACTTGTGCCTGATGCTCCCTGGGATAGGCTCCAGGTTCCCCGCGACCCTGAAAAGGAGTAAGTGGTAGAAGATGAATGGATGGATGGTTTTGCCAACTGTGAATACATGCTGCATGTTCTGATATGTGGGCTTCAAATGAAATAAGAGCACAAAAGGACCTCTAATCAAAAGGGCAGCAGTTCAACTTGTTCCCATATAAATCAATGCACAAAAGCCACAGCATGACATGAAAGTGTAAATTTGAACCTCCCTCATTAGCAGAACTGTTTTTACTGCTTTAGTTTAACAAGCGTATATGCCACAGCTGTAATCAGCTTGCTGTATTTGCAAGAAAGAAGTGTGCAAATCCAATGTTTAACTGTGCACAAACACTCTCAATTTCTGTTTTATATTTCATTATGTATACAAAAGACTACTCTGATGTAATATGATTTTCCCAGAGTCTAGGTAACTAAGATAGACTGGAGAAGCTTGCATAAAAAGCCCCATTTTGGCAGGGGATTATAATAATAGAGCTGTAAGTACAGAGCTTGCTAAGTGTTTCTCAGAACAGGTCTCGACAGAGAACATAGGCCTAGCTTATGTATAGCAGAGTCAAGCAACAGGATAAAGGTAAACAAGGCTTCATATTTTGGGTGAGTTTGAATTTCTGCACAATTGCTTAGCCTAATAATAGCTTTAGAAGCTGGGAGCACTGTCCCACTGAATAGCTGTCAGAACAGCAAACAAACGGCTGTTATAAGCTATAAATTGTGTGTCTGCATTCATACAAGATTCACACAAGAATGTCTGTCTTACTGTGTTTAAACAGCAGTGTCGGAGATAGTGACAACTGGCGTGGAATGTATACTTGGTACTACTGAAAAGAAATCATAGAATACAGTGACGATTACAAAACAAAGACACACTTTGTAAAAACACTGTCTTTGAAAAATATCTGACAAGTTCAAAGCTTTTAATACATTTTATCATGTTTGCTTCAAACCTGTGGGATTAGGGTTCGAATCCCACCTCCACCCTGTGTGCAGGGAGTTTGCATGTTCTCCCTTAAGTCTTTGTTTCATTAGCACATACATTTGCACTGCCAGTGTGTCTTGTCGTGTTTCAGGAACTATTTACAGGATATCAGCTGATGGGTGAGGCTGGATCAACCTGAAATATAAACAGCAACAGGTAAGACACACTTGAAACCTGGCACTAATTCAAGTACATTCTTTCCTTGATGCCTACAAATATTCAGTTTCAGTGTTATGTTTCATTAAATAAATAGGTATTTCTGTCAGAGTTTAAATGGTATGGCTGATGGTTTTGATTTCTTGAGTGAGCTAAATGTTTATTAAATACATAACAGTGCCAGTAGTATATTTTACCATTACATTAGAGACCTTGTTTCATATGCCTGAACTTGCTGAGAGCAAGGTCCTCAACTCTCATCTGCTCAGCTTTAAGTTGTGATTGTATACTCTCTTAATTATAAACTGCTTTGGATGAAACTATATGCATGGACAATCATTTCAAGGAATTGTCAGGGTTTCAAAAATACAGAGAAATCCATGTCCAGAACATTTCATTCTGTTTCAAAAAGTAAACAGGCAATAAGGGTGAAGACACGTGAGGAAACAGAGGCTCCTATGGGACAGAAGTGGTACTTCAGGTTATTTACATCCTTGTAGCCACATGTTAATACCAGTCAAAACATCCAACTGCGATTGGGAAAAATTAACCGAATGTTCTCAACTACTGAGGAAAGAGCAGTTCCACCCAGTTGGTGCCATTTCCGTTCCCAGGGCATTATATGTATAAATATGTATGAAAATTAACTTAAAAATACATTTTATTATTAAACAAAGTGTCTGCACATAAATCTAATTGCAAATGTAAAATATATATACTTTAACATTAATAAAAAAAACTACCTCGAACACGAAAAAATCGCATTTGTTTCCTGTTTCAACTGTCTACCACTTTAACATTAAATATAATGATTAAAATCCTTCAGAATTATTATTATTATTATTATTATATTATTATTATTATTATTATTATTATTATTGCATTAAGACTCCATATCTCATGTATGGTTTACTTCTTTTTTCCATAAGAAATCCATAATATTTTAGCTAAAATACACATTTTTGTCGTGTCCCCAGGGTGTCTTTCTTTTTTTTTTTTTTTTTTTTTTTTGGAACATTTCACAAGTCACATGTTCACCAGGAAGTTCATCATCGGGATGTTCTGAAGGCCATGGGAAGACCAAAAGTATGTTCTCTCGTTTTGTTTTCTGTATATTTGATATTGTAACTGTTGACTGAAGGTTAATCTCAGCGTACATTCCTGTTACCTAAATTATTTCCTAGATGTTATTTTTTAATTTTTATTTTAAAAATGCAAATTTTTGGTAAATCACTAGCATGTGCTTAGTGTTCTCTAGCTATTTTTCATGTACGCCATGTGATAATATTTAATGTATTTGCTAATTCTATGCTACAAACGTAGCCCTGTTACTTTTATAAAGAGACGGCTTCTTAGACGGCAAGTTTGTTTTCATTAATTTAATGCAATTCTAGCTGAAACAGTAGTTTTTCCCAACTGAACCATTTAGTGTTTTATAGACGAGCAAGTACATTTTCTAACTGATCTTAGATAGTCCACTGATAGTCAATGCAGAAATCTCAGGACTTGCATAATATCTTCAACTTTCTGTCTTTGTCTTTCTTACTTTTTGTAGAAGAAGGTGGAGAGAACCCATACTATGCAGGAGCCCTCCCCTCCGACCCCACCTTTCTCTTTCCACCTCCTTTGCTGTGAAGAACTACAAGCACATCCCTTCAATACAGAAATCTCTCTCATACACGGCCATGCACACTCACAAAACATACACATGCACGCTCGCACGCATTTAATCTCATCGCCCAATGTCCATTCCTGTTAAATGTTTCTTGTATGTATGTGTGTGTGTGTGTGTGTGTGTGTGTGTGTGTGTGTGTGTGTGTGTGTGTGTGTGTGTGTGTATATATATATATATAATCACAAATATCAATTATTTGAACTTGTAACCAACAATTTCCTTAAAATAAACACTTTCTTGAGCGGGAAACAAAGAAATTAGTTAAGAAGCTTTTAAACATGCTTGTACATTTACATTTACATTTATTCAGTTGGCAGACGCTTTTATCCAAAGCGACTTAACAAATAAGCAAAGCGATATATCAAGCAGAGAATAATACAAGTACTGGTACTATACAAGATCCATTCATTGAATACCAGAGGAAGCAAAGTGCACAGAGTGTACGTGCGTTGTGTGTGTGTTTTTATTTATTTATTTTATTTCATTATTTTATTTTTTAACCCTCTAGGAGTTGGTTAGGTGTTCACGGAAGAGGTGGGTCTTTAGCTGTTTTTTGAAGATAGTGAGAGATTCTGCAGTCCGGATTGGAGATTGTAAAATGACATTGTAACAGGACCGAGAAAAATACAAGCATCTTTTGCTTAGAAACGTTAAAAAAAATGAAGTTACCTGTGATGGACCGATAAACATTTTGAATAGTCAAATATATGTGTTATTAGATACAGGGTATTTTTTTTATGAAGTTTAATTTGGAAGAGCTAATGGCACCCATTCGGTGGAATGGCCCGAAACGCACTCACATGCACGCAAACTGGTACATTAAAAAATATTTTAAAAACTGATTAACCCAAACGCTGGATAAATACTGTGGACAGAAGTGGATTATTTTACTGAACTACACTGACCGAATTAATGAATGGTATAGTTAAACATTTTGCTGGGTTATTACAACCACCTATTTTGGGGGTTATATTCTACCCAATGCTGGATTATTTGTGTCCTGTTTGTTAATAATCATACTACTACTACTACTACTACTACTACTACTACTACTACTAATAATAATAATAATAATAATAATAATAATAATAATAATGTTAAACAATGTATATTTGTTAGGCAAACGGTAAGTATAAGCATGTTTAATATAAGCATATTTTTTATTGTTCATAACTAAGTGTATAAATTCATTACAATATAAATTGTCAACAAACAATTCAAATTGCAAAAAAAAAGAGAAAAGTATTGAGTTCTTTAATATATATATGCAAATATGGTGACTGTGCGGTGAAAGAAAAAAAACAGGCTCTGTGGTTGGTCATTTTTAATGTCAATTAAATGGGCTCTTCCTGTGAAAGTAGGCGGTTCTTGGCCATATTTAGTGATGCACTCATGAAAAGCTAGAAGTGTGGCCTGTGAGATTAAATATTCACACTAATAAGGTCGATGATGCCAAATGGTCACATAGAGACTATATTTAAAATAATAAGGGGAAACCCTAACGGAATTATTATTCCGGAATTAAATATTGTGTTTACATAAAATGCTTATAGTTTATAATGGATGAAAAATACTCGGATTTAATATGTGACATTGCCAACTCACCCTTTTATCCCCAGCCGTTACATGACATAGACCTATCCGCTGTGAGAATCAACTTTGATACGCGTATTTCAGTAGCACACATTTCCTTGTGTGAGCCTGCTGCATGTGTATTAATAAACATGATGCGCTTTCTAGTGGCCATTTGGTAAAAAAAATTACTGCTGCACACGTATACGGAGGTCGGAGCTAGCTCCAAATGGGAGGGACTTTAGCTCCAAGTGGGCGGAACAAAGCTCCAGAGGACTTTGATTGGTTACTGTAGTGTCTGTCATGTAAATTAGCTGTCGTTTTTTTCTCCCCAGAGGTAATATTGCGGTTTGACGGAGTTAAACGGGTAAACTTGCAGTTTTTAAATTTTAAACATTGACATACTGAATCCCCAGATTACGTAGAATCAACAAAAGGAGGTGTATTTTTTCTAAAATCCGTTTTCTAATGTGCTTGCTGTGTATGCATCAGGTTACACTGGTAAGGGCAGATGAGGCGAGCTCCAGGGCATATATACCGAAGTATTTTACCCAGGAGTGTGCAGTTTCTCATGCATGCAGTCCAGATGTGCTAATGAGTAATATCACTGTTTATGCAGAGAACATGCATGGCAACTTTTATCATTATGAACTGTAAATATGTCAAATTTTATTTTATATATCTGAGTAACTTGTACATATTTTGTAGTAGATTTTGTTCTTAAAAAATCTTACTCATTGAGTAATAAAAAAATGTTGGTTATAAAGTTGTTACTCATTCAGCAGTTATATGTATGTATAGACAACAGAAGAACAGTAGTAAAATCTGACTAGAATAGATACCCATCTTTTAAATATTGACAGTCAACATACCTCTGTTTTCATAAGTGTTTAAAGGTCAGGGATTTAACAGTCCCTGTCCACTTCACTCCTAAACACAGCAGTTCAAGTTATTGACTAAATTGTACAGAAATATTCCAAGTGCAGTAAGTAGCCAATCCATCAATTTTCAATACTACTTATTTTACACAGGGTCACGGAGAGCCTGGTGCCTATCCCAGGACTCTCAGGGCACAAACTGGAAGGGGTGCCAACCCATCACGGCACAATCGCGCACACACATTCACACATTGGCATTTCCAATTTGTCTGTAATCAGCCTACAACGCATGTCTTTGGAGTGGAGGAGGTAACTGGAGTAAACCCCCGAAGTATGGGGAGAACATGCAAACTCCACGCACGCAGATCAGAGGAGCAGATCCAATCCGATTTGCTTCAGATTTTCTGGAAATAATGAAAATTCCTATCATTCTTTTGTCTTTGTCACTGCTGCATGTGTATTATTTTCAGTTGGAGAAATGCTCAGTTGTAGTGGAGTGTCACAAATTGAACTGTGAAATCTCAAAAACAAAATCAATATATAATAATGATAACTGATGAAAAGGCTACACACATACAATAAAATTAGGATCATGTCCCCTTTTTCATTCCTCTATATCTCAGAAAGCAGAGATGGAAACTCGAGGCTGTGACTAGGACTTAAGTCGTACTTAACTCGCAAAAAAAAAATGACTTGTGACTTGACTTGGACTTGTGAACAACTGACTCGAAACTTGATTTGGACTTGAAGACAGAGACTCGTGAAAAACACAAGTCATATTGGTTTAGCATTCCAATAACGTTCTCTCTTTACTACCCCACATGACAGCATTAAACACCACATTTTTCTATTCATTCTTTCAATATATGTATGTGCTGCAGCAGCAAATATCACAGTAATTCATCTCTAAACACACCAAACCAGCATTACTATATATACACGTGACACATCTGAAGGCGTGTGTTCATCACTCACTGGAAAAGTGCTTTTATATAAATGAACAACAAACAATACCAATATAGCCAAGTCTTTCCTTGTGATAATCTTCGTGTCATTTTATTTGAAAAGCAATAAAGTATTAGCTACCATATGCATCTAAACACGGGGGTTTTTGTAGCTGCCAGCGCTCACTGGAAGACTTACCCTTCCTTGCTTGAGAACTACAGCACACAGTGTGTGTGTGTGTGTGTGTGTGTGTGTGTGTGTGTGTGTATATATATCTCTGCTTTCTGAGATATAGAGGAATGAAAAAGGGGACATGATCCTAATTTTATTGTATGTGTGTAGCCTTTTCATCAGTTATCATTATTATATATTGATTTTGTTTTTGAGATTTCACAGTTCAATTTGTGACACTCCAGTACAACTGAGCATTTCTCCAACTGAAAATAATACACATGCAGCAGTGACAAAGACAAAAGAATGATAGGAAGTTTCATAATATATATATATATATATATATATATATATATATATATATATATATATATATATATATATGTGTGTGTGTGTGTGTATGTATATATATATATGTATATATATATATATATATATATATATATATATATATATATATAAATACATTATATAAATACATATATATATATATATACATTATATAT
>CM022767.1:24215395-24240395 GCA_012411365.1 Ameiurus melas | reverse complement strand
ATTCGTGCGCTCGTCGGACCTGCGCAAGCACGAGCGCAACATGCACACCAATGACAAGCCGTTCCTGTGTCGTGCATGTGGCAAGACCTTCAATAAGCCTCTAGCACTGCTACGGCATGAGCGTACGCACCTGGGTGAGCGACCTTTCATCTGTCAAGATTGTGGCAAAACCTTTGCCCTTCCCTCGCGCCTGGCCGAGCACCAGAAAGTACACAGTGGCTTGCGGCCTTATGTATGCCCCGTTTGCACAAAAGCCTTCACTAAGTCCTCAAACCTGACTGAGCACCTGAGCGTGCACACCGGTTTCCGTCCGCACACGTGTGCCGAGTGCGGTGTGGCTTTCGCCATGCCTTCACGCCTGCTACGGCACCAGCGTACACATGCAACACGACGACTGCAGCAGGTCCTTCAGCCACCAGTTTAGGCGTATGCTCTGTTCATTACTTAGCATAGTAAGTATTTTGTCTCTTTATTGATTATAAATATACTCAGCAAAAAAAAAAAGAAAAAAAAGAAAAGTCCCTTTATCAGGATACAGATAATTTTGTCAAATCTAAATAAGCTTGACAGATCTTTATTGAAAAGGGTTTAAACAAGGTTTTTCATGCTTGTTCAATGAACTATAAACACTTATTGCACATGCCCCTGTAAACAGTCCTTAAGATACTAACATTTTGCAGGCAGTAGGCAATTAAGGTCACAGTTACAGTAACTTAGGACACTAAAGAGACCTTTCTACTGACTGTGAAAAACACCAGAAGAAAGATGCTAGTGTTACAGCTCACCTGCATGAACATGCCATAGACCTGCTGCAGGGAGGCACGAAGACTGCAGATGTGGAAAGAGCAATACACTGCAATGTCTGTAATGTAAGACGCCCAAGACAGGGCTACAACCCCCCACCCCCCCTCGAGAACTCCAATCTTTGGTGGAAGAGTGGAGTAACATCTAACAGCAAGAACTGACAAATCTGGTGCAGTCCATGAGGATGAGATGCTCTGTAGCACTTAAAGCAGCTGGTGAACACACTGGACAGGGCTACTGAGAGGCACAGTGACACAATGTTCATATCCCAATGATGCTAAAGCCATCCATGGCAAGGAGCCAAGGGAGCAAAATTATGTGTGGTCTCTCTCCCCTGTCGATCACAGTGACACTAGCCAATACTAGTAACCTGTGGTAAGATGTGAAAGACTGGCTTCTTGTGTCTCTGAAGAAGTACATTAGCCTTCACCCTCCCCAGTTGTTGGTTGCTGTACAATAAGGGAGAGCTGGTGTGTTGGTGGGAATTGTCCCGTGACAAAATTGGGAAGAAAGAGGGCGGGAGGCTTGGGGTGTATTAAAACATAAAATTTTATGTTGGAAACTTGTTTTTAATGCTGTTGCATTTTTAGTGACTTTACTGTGCATCATTATTGTAACCTCAGCAGAACAGAGTTAATTAATATGAAACAATTGTTCACAGCTAATATCCCTTTACACATCGTTTTTATTTTTATTCCATTTTGTTTTGTTGATTTCCTTAGCAGTCTTTTATGTATTTTTTCTCTTTATAATATTTAATAAGTCTTTTACATATTATTTTAGGCATACAGTTTCTGTGACTTTGCAGTCACCTCTTAACGCACACGTGCAGTCTGACGGCTGCATCCAGTTTAATATTTAATCCTTTTTTGTTGGAGACCTTTGTTCATTCTCACATACAGACAATTTGTTACTTTTTGCACCATGTTTTTTTTCTCTCTCTAATGGTTTCCAAATGGTGATGCGTTCACTTTTTGTCACCCCCTCCATGATGGCAGTAAATCCTTCCCATGTAATACCCAGTTGACAGCTATCCATTCTGAGTCCTGCTGCTGTGGAAGCCTGTGCCATCTAAGCACACATGCCCCTTACTACTATTAGCACAAAGCTAATTTAAGGCAGTATCAAACCCTGTAATGGTAAGTCATCCGGACAGCTTGTTCTACATGTTGATCACAGCTTGGACTGGCTTAGGGGCATAAAACTACAAGAGTAAAATACGCTACACTGTTGTTAATACCTCACTGACATGTTTACATGAATTCTCCCTATAAAAATATTATTCACAGCCAAAGCAACGATTGCCTCGGCTTGACTTAGTCTTATCATGACTTTTTGAGGAACAGAAAATACAGACAGGTATTTTCAAATATATTTCTCTGAGATCTCTGCAAGGATGAAGCCCAGCACTGTGTGTGTGTATATATATATTTTTTTTTATTTTTTTATTTATTTTTAATATCAGAAAGACCTTTATTAAAACATTTCACACATCTCATTATTTGTATAAGGCTTTAGTTACGTTTTGTTTTGTGGTTGTTGACAGGTTTTTTGTTACTTGCCTTTTCATGTTTCAGGGTCTTAAAATGAAACCTGAACCAAACATAAAATACTGCACTATCATCAGTTTCTGTTGTTTCATAGTATTTTAAAGACCTTGATATACAGGTATTCAGTCATTTTGTCTTTAAATATATGAATTTATTTTTTAAAATAATAATACATCCCATTACCAATGGATTTCTGAACCCTATCCATCCTGTCAAAAGCGAAACAATAACTCGTTTCATGATTTACTAGAATTTATTCACCTTCAGTGTCACAAACAAAATCAAGAAGGTGCATGTTAAAAACTTTGAAGGCACTTTAATGATATTTGGCTACACAGAAGTAACATCATTTGTATTCTTTCAATGCTAAAATACATGTAAATAAAAAAAATCATCAGTGGATTCATCTTTTGATTGTTTACATGTTTAACATAAAGCAGAGTGAATGTCTGTCGACAGAATATTTTCCCCCTCTCTCCCGCTCACTCAATCTGTCTGACATTTGGCCCCAGCTGAATCCCGCTGTGCAGACTCATGGTAAAAGGAGCCATCATCTATCTTGTGGAATTCTGTTGTCCTAATTGGAAAATTCCCTGAGGAATGTAAATTATGCCCACAGTCACTCTCATGGTGCTTCTCAATATCATACCAGTCTAAGGCACAGAACATGCAGTCCTTTCCTTATATTTACTCCAATTATTCAAAGCCAAATGTAATACTGTGTGACACATTAACTGTCTTAGTGCAAGAGAAAATACTATAAATTTCTGTAATAGTACATCAGCTGTTCAAGACCTACAGTATAAAACAAACATACACTAAATTAATTTACAAATTTATATTTTATATTAATTGATATTCTGATAATACAAACAATAATTGGATATATTTAATAAACAATTGCTTTGATACACTCAGTCAACATGTTCACCAAACATTATTTACAAAATGATGAATATCTTGCTGATATTGCCATAAACTGAACAGCTGACAAGCACAATATAATTATAATGTGGCTTTGTAGAGGTGGTATAATAATGACAATTATGATGTTATACATATATCATTTCATACACATTATTTTATACATTCATATAATAATTTGTTCTTAAACCTTACCAAACCAAAAACTACCCACCGAACTGTAGTAATTTAAAAGAACCACTTATAGAGTGAATACTGATGTATCAGAAACCTGTTTTAATGGCATAATATCGGTGTATAATAAATTTGCTCCCAAACTGTTGGCACCCATAAAGGAAGTAGGTTTTTCACACTTCCAAAGTCCCAGTTGAACTGCTAAGGATCAGGATTCTTTTCCGAACCTATGCGAGAGAATGTGAGCTTCTCACACTGAACAGAAGAGTGTTCAAGAGTTAACAGAAGCATTCGATTGACTTCCATGAATTTTTGTTCATCCAGCTCTCAGCTGTTCAATTTCTTCAGTGAAAGTCAGCAAAGTCTAAGCCCTCAAATGCACTACTGCAGCATCTCAATTGGCACAAATAATTAGTCTCTACAAAAAATATGATTTCTTGTTCCTTTGGGGTCCCTTGGGTTTCTGCTTGTTGTTGAATTTTGAGATGTTATGATCTAGACACCACCTGCAAGCCTACCATGAAGGAAACAGCCCCATGTGCAGAACTGCATTAGGCACTCTGGCCCACAGCTGCACCTGGCTTCTGACCTAAAAAGAAAACAACTCTAATCACAATTTTACCAAACATTAAAAAAATACAAAAAAACACTGTTAACCTTTTTAATTCCAGGCCACTAGTAAAAACTAAAAGTCAGCTAAAGAATTATCATGGCATGACAGTGCAAAGTGTGAAATGTGACATTTTACAAACAATATGTGAAGAACTTTTTGCTCAGAGCCTCTGGAAAAGCCTTTGCATTCATCCCAAGGTCTGGTGCATCCAGCACTTACTGCAGTAACTGAGTGCAGCGCAGAGAAACCTTTTCAACTACAACTTAAATTTTAGCTATCTATGTGCTGTTTATGATACTTCAGACCAGACATGTTCACAGGTGAGTGAGGTGGAGTCCAAGTCAAGTCTCAAATCTATTTTTAGCAATAGTTCTTTCAGCTAGATATTGTAATTAACATGTGTATGAGGCTAAATCAACTTTGAAATATTAAAACTGATTACTTCTCCACTATGTCTTAGTCATTTATTCAAAAGTGTCTAATAACACACACAAGGGTTTACTTTAATTATTTAATTTTGAATTAATGATTTATCAATAAAAAAAATATTAATTTCAAACTACTACATTTGATCCAAATGTTCTCCCTATAATTGCAAGTATACAGAACACTCATAGAAAATTCAGGAAAGATATGACTTTTTTTGCCATTTAGTGCAAAATGCAAACATGCTGTGTATTTTGAGCTATTTGAGTTACTGTAGTTTGCTGTAGTTCTCAAGCAATGAAGGGTAAGGTAGTCTTCCAGTGAGAACTGGCATTAACAAATCCCCCTTGTTTAGATGCAATTTAACTTGGTATACTTTGATATTATATGCATATGGTAGCTAATACTTGATTGCTTTTCAAATTAAATGACACGAAGATTATCACAAGGAAAGACTTGGCTATATTGGTATTGTTTGTTGTTCATTTATATAAAAGCACTTTTCCAGTGAGTGATGAACACACGCCTTCAATTGCGTCACGTGTATATATAGTAATGCTGGCTTGGTGTGTTTAGAGACTAATTATTGTGTTATTTGCTGCTGCAGCACATACTGATAGGGAAAAAATGAATGAAGAATGAATAGAAAAATGTGGTGTTTGATGTGTTTCATGTGGGGTAGTAAAGAGAGAACATAATGCCAAACCAAAATGACTTGTTTTTATCACAAGTTTCTGTCTTCAAGTCCAAATCAAGTCTTGAGTCAGTTGTTCACGAGTCCAAGTCAAGTCTCGAGTAGGTTGTTCACGAGTTCAAGTCAAGACAGGCTGCCCGCAGCTAAAAAGATGTCTTTCACACTGCGCTCAGAAACTGTGACGGTCACACTCATCTGCACAAAAATGTTACTTGATTCTCATAGCACTCTATACAGTGCAATCATAAAAGCACATATTTTTTTGGCCTATATCCCAAACTGCAATGCTACTGTACTAAATAATGTCAGTACAACATTAGTGTCATTTTGATTTTGTGATTATGGATATTTTCACTGTAGATATATCCCAGAGCCGTGTTGCTTTGGAGTGTTGACTAAAAAAAATCGAGAATGGAAGTGTTAGGACTGTAAAGAGGAACTGATTCTTTACTGGACAGCAAAATATGATGGAATTATAATAATAGAAAAATAGGAAAAAAGTTAGCATTACAAGGGAGACATCAGGATCATAGAGATCTGAGAACTGTACACACACACACACACGCACATACTGAACTCACCAGCTCTTCGAGAAAAGGGATTGATATTAGCAGCTTGGGTCTGTGATGGCAGCATGATGGAAGAAACCTTTGGTGGTGCAGGGAAGGGAGGAATGGGTGTTGACTCCTAAAACAAATTTTGTGACTTTGAACAACTGGAAAATGTCAAAACATGGATCACTAAAAGGCAGAAATCCACATGCACTATAAGGCCAAAAATATGTGGTCAACTGACCATCACACCCATACATGCTTGTTGAACGTCCCATTCCAAAACCATGGGCATTAATATGGCCTTGATTCCATCTTTGCTGCTATAACATCTATTCTTCTGGGAAGGTCTTCCACTAGATTTTGGGGCATGGCTGTGGGGCTTTACCTATTCATCCCCAAGAGCATTAGTAAAGTCTGGTACTGATGTTCAAGCAAGAAGGCCTGGTGCACAGATAGCGTTCCAGTACATCCCAAAAGTGTTCATTCGGGTTGAGGTCAGGGCTCTCTGCAAGCCATGCAAATTTTTCCAAACCAACCTTGGCAAACCATGTCTTCTTGGTTTATGCACAGGAGCATTGTCATTTGGAACAGGTTTAGGCTCAGCCCCTTAGTTCCGGTGAAGGAAAAATGTTATAATAAAATATAAAAATAATTTTAAAAATAGTGAGAGAGGTGGGGGGAGTAGAGACATCTAATAGCCAGATAACTGTGTGGCTACCAACTGTGGGGAAACAGTTTAGGGAAGGCATCCACATACTTTTTGGCCAAGTAGTGGCCACAAAGTGCAAACATTTAACTAACCTGAACAGGACAACAGAAAGTACATAAAAACTTGTAAACGGAATCACATATTAACTTTATTTTTTTTTTCCAAGACAAAAAAACATAAAATAATATTTTTAAAAAACAGACTATCACCCAAATTGTCTTGAAATGAACTTAACTAAATAGCTTTTGTGCTTAGTAATGTCTGGAGCAGTACAAGTAGTAATAGTAGTAGTAGTAGTAGTAGTAGTAGTAGTAGTAGTAGCAGTAGTAGTAGTAGTAGGTGTTGTATAATTACTATGAGAGCAGGTTTGGTTTGTTCATATTGGTCCTCTGGAGTTTCTTTAGGCTTTGACTTGAACCATCCGCTAAACCAGCCTGACTTTGCTTCCTGTTTAAAAACAAAAAACAAAACATTAGAAGATTTTGTACTAACACTTCAATTGGATTTTAACATATTTAATACTAATATTTTAAAATATTCAAAACACTGACCATTTCAGATTTCTGACTGGTGGATTCCTTTGTATTAGCCTTGGTAGGGGTTGTTATGCCCAGATCAGCACCCATCTTGAATACAGAGACACATCGTTTTTCAAAAAATATTATATAGTAAGAAACAAGCAACAAATGTACTATCCTCAGTTTTAGTTTTCATGACAAACACTCTCTTGCACTGATTACTAAACTGAATGGTGATGGTTTTGTTTGCCTATGGTAAGGGAAAGAAGGAAAGAAAGGAAATTAACAATGTATTTTCTTACCATGTTTTTACCAGTTGAGAAATCACCATCTAAGAAAATAAAAACATTTCCATTGAGACAATAAACAATACAACACAAGTGTATGTGTAGCACATTACAGGCATTATGTTTGCCTTTAAAATGTAATATGTGTGAACTAATCACAAAGTAATTGTGTTATTAACAAAAAGCATATACTCCCCAACAAATAACATTCTAACTTACAGTGCCTTGCGAAAGTATTCGGCCCCCTTGAACTTTTCAACCTTTTGCCACATTTCAGGCTTCAAACATAAAGATATAAAATTTTTAATTTTTTGTGAATAATCACCAACAAGGGGACACAATTGTGAAGTGGAACGAAATCTATTGGATATCTTAAACATTTTTAGCAAATAAAAAACTGACAAGTGGTGCATGCAAAATTATTCGGCCCCTTTACATTCAGTGCAGCAAACTCACTCCAGAAGTTCAGCGAGGATCTCTGAATGATCCAATGTTGTCCTAAAAAGATTTCCCAAGCTTTAAACATCCCAAGGAGCACTGTGCAAGTGATCATTTTGAAATGGAAGGAGTATCAGACCACTGCAAATCTACCAAGACCTGGCCGTCCCTCTAAACTTTCATCTCAGACAAGGAGAAGACTGATCAGAGATGCAGCCAAGAGGCCCATGATCACTCTGGATGAACTGCAGAGAACTACAGCTGAGGTGGGAGAGTCTGTCCATAGGACAACAATCAGTCGTACACTGCACAAATCTGGCCTTTATGGAAGAGTGGCAAGAAGAAAGCCATTTCTCAAAGATATCCATAAAGTCTCGTCTAAAGTTTGCCACAAGCCACCTGGGAGACACACCAAACGTCACACCAAACGTTGAGAAATGGCTTTCTTCTTGCCACTCTTCCATAAAGGCCAGATTTGTGCAGTGTACGACTGATTGTTGTCCTATGGACAGACTCTCACACCTCAGCTGTTAGCTGTTCTCTGCAGTTCATCCAGAGTGATCATGGGCCTCTTGGTCTGCATCTCTGATCAATCTTCTCCTTGTCTGAGATGAAAGTTTAGAGGGACGGCCCAGGTCTTGGTAGATTTGCAGTGGTCTGATACTCTCCATTTCAAAATGATCGATGCGCACGTGCTCCTTGGGATGTTTAAAGCTTGGGAAATCTTTTTGTATCCAAATCGGCTTTGAACGTCCCCACAACAGTATTAAGGACCTGCCTGGTGTGTTCCTTGGTCTTCATGCTCTCTGCGCTTTCAACAGAACCCTGAGACTATCACAGAGCAGGTGCATTTATACAGAGACTTGATTACACACAGGTGGATTCTATTTATAACCATCAGTCATTTAGGACAACATTGGATCATTCAGAGATCCTCGCTGAACTTCTGGAGTGAGTTTGCTGCACTGAAAGTAAAGAGGCCGAATAATTTTGCACGCACCACTTTTCAGTTTTTTATTTGCTAAAAAAGTTTAAAATATCCAATAGATTTCGTTCCATTTCACAATTGTGTCCCACTTGTTGGTGATTCTTCACAAAAAATTAAAATTTTATATCTTTATGTTTGAAGCCTGAAATGTGGCAAAAGGTTGAAATGTTCAAGGGGGCCGAATACTTTCGCAAGGCACTGTATAACAAATAACACTAACACCAACAGTTATTAACATACACTACAGTCAACATCAACAACATTCACCAACACCAATCGCCACTAGTAAATATGAAAATTTACTAACAAACACCATCAACCAACACCGAAATACCATCATTCTGTAACACACATATTAACCATCACCAACATTCACCAACACACACTAACATTAACCATCAACATTCACCAACATGCATGAATATTCACCAACAAACACCAACATCCACCTACAGCAACATTAAACAAGACTTACCAATATTCACTAACACATAACAATTACCATCATTCACCTATACACCCACAAAAACATTCACTAACGCCCCCCAACCCTATGTTTTCCAAAAGTGAGCTCCAATACCATTCTAACCTGCATTATTGTGGCTCCTTGGATCCAAACTGGAAACAGTCTGATGGTACGATGTGTCAGAATGATTAACACCATCCTGAACTGCATGAATTGGTGGGAGTTCAGAAGAGACCAGTTTCTGCTGGGAATACATGGGGACTGGAGCATAGATTTGAGGAAGCTGCTCTTTAGGAGCACATGTTTGAGTGTCTGGGATGTAAGACTCTTCCTCTGATGGGTAAGACATGTAGGAGTGTTCTGCAAGGGAGTACGTGGTGTAAGACTGTACGTCTGAGGGGTAGGAGGAATGGGGATGTGTTGCAAACTGAGACTGATTGTAATGGACATTTCCTGAACTAGTATGACTGTCCTCTGTAAGAGAAGTGTGGATCATCTCACTGGTGGAAAGTTCATCTCGGTGAAGATCTATAAAAACATACACTGGGTTACTTTACAGAGTCTTTAACTACTTTCAGATCAAAACACAGAAAATGTTAAAAAAAAAAAACACTTTTCTAACAAAAAAGCACAATCTAAGATTAAAAAATGTTAATCATTTCATGATTTTTAACAGTTAAACTGTTAAAAATCAGTTTGTTGTATATTTTTGCTGCGGGTCATTCATCAAGTGGTTCAATACAGCATGTTTTTTTAATTTTATTTATTTTTCATTTTACTTGGTTTAACTACAACAGCCATCTTTGTGTCATGGTGCACAACAAATTTTGGTTATGCAGCTATTTACGGAAAACTCTATATCTTGTCTCAGGATGGTCCTAGCTACTTGGAAAAATAACTGACCTTCAGAGCACATTACAAGGTACATGTGCATATATCAGGGGTGCCCAATCTTATCTGCAAAGGGCCGGTGTGGGTGCAAGTTTTAATTCCAATCAAGCAGGAGGCACACCTGATTCAACCTGTTTAATTAGTTGATCTTGGCTTTCAAAAGACTCAGGTGTGGCTTCTGCTTGGTTGGAATGAAGAAAGGGCCGGTGTGGGTGCAAGTTTTCATTCCAACCAAGCAGGAGTCACACCTGATTCGACCTGTTTAATCAGTTGATCTTGGCTTTTAATAGACTCAGGTGTGGCTTCTGCTTGGTTGGAATGAAAACCTGCACCCACACCGGCCCTTTCCGGATAAGACTGGATACCCCTGATATATATAAACATTTTGTTCATTATTGTTCCTTAGGCTTAGAATTTAAGTCCAAATGTAATGCTCAAAATTGCTCACAGTTCCACTTTTACAGACAATTTATAATGGGACGGGTTCAAGTGTCAGCCTTTTTTTTTTTTTTTTTTAGGGGGTAAATAGGTAGGTAGGTATCTATTATAAATATATGCCTGGTGGATTTGCAATGCCAATACATAGAGGTAATCACTCAAAATAAAAATGGTCAAGCAACCAACTTTACAATTTTTGGATCACTTAAGATGGACGGACCTCTGCCTGCAGAAACTTAGTCAAACCTGTTGTTGTAAGTTCTCGCATGTTATGGTCCATTATCTCTTGGGGGAAACACATTTTATGTTTATTTTGATGAGGTTAGTGCTGCTTCAAAACCTTTGGCATCTGGTGTACATAGAGACATATCAGCTCGCGGGTTAGCAGATTAAATTAATTACGTCATCAAAGTTGTAATGTACAGCTGCAATTAACTAGCAACATAAACCCCAAACAAAAAACTGAATTTCAATTGTTACATTTTGGAAAAATCACATTTTATTACTCCTGCTTATACTTACATATGTTTGTGTTTTTTCAAAAGCAATGGGTACAGAGTGCAGTCATGCAGACCTGATCCATTATGACCTGATCCAACTGACCATCAAATACATTACACCTGACCTAATAACACAGTGGGTTGGCCCTTAAGATACCCCCTGGTGTTCTTTCCACAATTAATGATGAAGGTATTCAATTGTAAACAGTATTGTAACATTGACTTTAAGGTTTCTCAGGTTCTACTGGACTGTGAAGGAAACACATTGAATAATGTGAATGTGCCTATTGAGTTCATACTGTGGAAGACATATTTACCTGCGCACTCCCTGTTCTCCTCTTGGTCCCAAGCAGTGGCTTCAGCAGCTGACAGGTACAAACCATTACCTCCCAAGTTCCCCATCTACAAATGCACATGCTTTATTGGGACTGCCTCTTAAGATATAGATCCATATAATTACAACAAACAAACAAACAAACAAACAAAAACAGACAGGAAGACTGGTACATATTGTCTATAGGAATATAGAAATATTGCAGCATAGAACAGTGTAATTGAGCTTATTATGTAGGAAGATAAGAAGCACAGTATGTAAGGAACCGAAAAGTATTTATTCACATTTCCAAATTGGGCAGATTAAGGGCTAAACATTCTGCCTTGGGTCAGCAGTACTAGTATTTGAACACATCACCTTTGAATTTGATTTGTATCTATACTAATGTGCATGTAATAGCTTAAATGCTGACTTATTTTGCAACTGTATAAAAATCTATGTACAAATGGTATTACCAAGACTAATAATATGGTTTAAGATGAGTGTGTATTATTTCCGTTTACTTGATGATAAAGTTGTTCAGTTTTAAAAATCTACATTAGCCTTGTAGCTACAGAGCATGCTGCAGCCTAAAAATCTATAGATCATGTCTCAAAAATTGATACAACACTCATTGCTACTAATATATCACATTCTACTCCCACCAAACATTTTGTTTTAACATAAATGAATGACATCTTATATAGAAAAAAATGGCAAGACAAAATTAAAAGGTCTGTGTTACCATCCTCACAAGCAAATCAACCAGTAAATGATGGTCACTATGACTGCACAGATGGAGTACGAGTTCACCTGCAGGTCCTGTAGACGCCGACGTAGGAGAGACAGCCAGTCTGGATCAGCGCCTGTCACACAGATCTGTGTTTCAGAGTGTTTAAGTCTGTCCACCATCTGCAGCAGCAGATGAAAACAAAGAAAAATCCATACACTTATTACACCAAATAATGTTGCTGCAATATCAAAATTATGTTCTGTTATACTGTTACATTGAACATTATACTGCTGGCTTGTATAATAAAGTAAGCTTGTATTTTGGATATCACAGACTATACACAGAATTCACTTGTGATTTGTTTAAAGACACTGTGTAATAGTTTGGACAAAAATAATGAAGAAATGAAGAAGAAAAAAAACAATGCTTAAATCACCACACACTGGGTTCAAAACACAATTTAGTTCAGTGCTTCTATTTATACATATAAACCATTTCATAAAAAAATAATTACAAAAATAAATAGAACTCAATGGTAACGGCATCAACAGGAACATCTCCAAAGCATACAAGCCTAGTCATTATTGTTGTTACTCATTTGTATTTAAAATATACTTCAAACAGTTAGGAAACTATTGAACAATTGCTAACTGCATTTCAGATGGATGGATGGATGGATGGGCGGAGGGGCAGGCGGACAGACAACCCATAAACATAATGCCTCCACCACACAGTGGTGTAAAGAAATCAAATTAGAACTCCACCATTTAAAATCAATTCTGTTGTAGCATACAGTCCCTCCTTCAGACTTTGAGTGAGACCTCCTACACAAGACTAATGCTTGTGTGGAATGAACACAATGTGCCGAGAAAGAAAGTTGTTCTAGCTTCAATATGGTTACTAATGCTTGTTTTGCTTTTGTGTTTTGTTCTTTAATAACTTGGGTTTCTCTGATATTGCATCCACATAGCTGTGTCTGTGTTGATGGGCATGTTACCTTGATAACTTCCTGTAGAAGTATGATGTGTGGCTCTTGTATTGTGAGCAGAGCTTTGGCAACAAGCTCACAGTAATGGAAGGCCTGTGAGAACAGACCGCAATCCAGCAATCGACATGCATACAGGAACTTATACACCTGCACAACAAGACGCACCACAGAATCAGTGGGGCAAACAGGAAACAACCAAAAGGTAAAATCACAATTTAGTTAGCCAAACGATCCATGATGTTGAATTCCCTGTGAGCCTAATTAGTTAAACTAAATTTTCTATAATATTCTATTAAACACATTGTTTCTATAGACAATATAAAATCATTTAACTGTAAAACATAATTTGACCAACTTGACAAAATCATTGTTAGAGGACAACTTCTGGACATAATGCTAAAGGGGAACAGAGCAGACATACCAGAAAAGAAGGGATGATGAAGGACGGGTTTCCCAGTCTCTGGCAGTATTCAAACACCTCAGTGCAGCGAATGGCTGAATTATGACAGAAATCAGCAAAGGAAGCACTGCAGGATTATCACATCAACAAGAGAAAAGTTAGTATAAAATTTCCAGAAGAATTTAACTACAAGGTAAGTCTCCTGTGCCAGCTGTTAATAATAATAATAATAATACAACCCCAACTCCAAAAAAGTTGGGACACTGTGTAAAATGTAAATAAAAACAGAATTCAATGATGTGCCAGTCTTATAAACCCAGATGTTATTCACAATAGAACAGAGAAAACATAAAACGTTTAAACTGAGTAAATGTACCATTTTAAGAAAAACAAATAAGGTAAATTTGAATTTGATGTCACAATAAGTCTCAAAAAAGTTGGAAAGGGGGCAACAAAAGCCTGGAAAAGTAAGTGTTACTAAAAAAGAAACAGCTGGAGGAACATTTTGCAACTAATTAGGTTAACTGGCAGCAGGGCAATAACATGATTGATTATAAAAAGAAGTAAAAAAAATAATAAAGAAGATTTAGTTTAGAAAGCAATAATCTTGTAGACCTCCAATAAATCCCGGAGTATACAGAGCATACCATACCTAACATTAGGTTAGAAAAGGAGGAGATCTTCTTTGAACAAGGATACAGGATACTTTCATTTCTGTATTCGATGCAGTGTTGACTCGATTTTTAATAAAAACAGAGAGCATCCATTTAGGGAAAATGCCATCATTAACATACTTGTCTGGAGATCCAGTTAATGTGTCTGATGTTTTATGGTACTTTAAGGTAAATTTTCTTTATTTTTCCCTGAAAAAAATTTACATGAAAGAGACACTCCAGAATTATATATTAAAGAAATAAACTCAAGTAGGGAACAAAAAAAGTTGATTAAATTCCATTTTATTTATATAGCACTTTTAACAATGGACAGTCACAAAGCTTTACAGAAATCCATATATGGGTTTAGATTTGGTTCCCTAGTGAGCAAGCCAGTGGCATGGAAAATCTCCCCAAAGTGACATGAGGAAAAAAAATAAGAGGAATTACACTCAAAAGGGAACCCATCCTCTTTTGGGTGACATCAAATAATGAGAATGAGTTATAACTTATCCACAACCTTATACTATTAAGTCAAATAGTGCAATGTGTGTTGAAAGGATTCATTAGAGTTTTTAGCTTCAAGTCTGTAGTCTATGTCTGAGACTATGTGGTACCATCTACAAAGCTAGAGCTCATACAATTATAATTATAATAGTATTTATGTGAGAGCCTTACCTATGACTGCTACTCAGTAGCACCAGATGCTGTGTTTTGTTTGTGTACCAGCCGAAGGGTGTGTGTGCTGTGAGGTAGCAGATGTGAGCTGCATGCAGCAGGCCTCTGGAAGCTAAGACAGAAGCACAGAAAAGCAACTAAACATGTTGTCAGTGCTAGAGCAACAGACTCTAAAAATGTCTACGTATGTCACGTGTATGCATGTGTGTGTGTGAGAGGAAAGAATGCTCTAAACTAGATGGCCGAAGTTCAATTTCTAAAAGAGGAGATCTGGGATGAGAAACAGTCATTTTAAATGTGAAGTTTGGATTAATGTGTGTAATTTTGCACCTAGGATGTCACCCAAGTTGACAATGGACTTGCAGTTCAGAGCAGAATCTCCGGTTTCATTGGATAACATAACAGCAAGGTGAGGCCTCCAATCACCCCATTTCTCCTTGCTATAGGACTGAAAAGAGAAGAGGAGAGGAGAGGAGAGGAGAGGAGAGGAGAGGAGAGGAGAGGAGAGGAGAGGAGAGGAGAGGAGAGGAGAGGAGAGGAGAGGAGAGGAGAGAAGAGGAGAGGAGAGGAGAGGAGAGGAGAGAACAAATAAAGTGATGGAGCCAATACATCCAAGAACACAGTTGGGGGAAAAAAAATCTATTTTAAACCAAAAATTTAGTAAACAGTACGGTGTATTACCATGGCAACGGCAGGAATCCTCCCAGAAAGTAATTGGAAAAGTGTTTGGAGTGGATCACTAGGAGACAGACTCCCTGTAAACCTGTCATCACACACACACACAGACACACACACACACACACATACACACAATTCAGCACCATTCAATGCACAAGTCTGGTTAATGAAATTGACAAATATTCAAAACATCACAGAGCACAACCACACACACACACAAACACCCTCTGGTGTCGGAAACAGTTGAAGATTTGCCGGGTTTACTGCATATACATCAGAATCATATCATACAGCAGCATATCATACAGCAAAACAACAACAACTAATGTTTCACTATAAATGGGTTGTATAAAATAAACCCTTCATGGAAAGAACTCACAAACTTCACATAAAAGTGGCATCTGAATGAAACTACAACTGGAATTGAATGCTTTGATTAACTTTTTTACTTTACACACCACAGAAAAATGGGAGACTGCACAAAAGGAAAGGTCCCTAAACTCAAAATATGGTGGTGAATCAGTGAGGATTTGGGGCTTTGAGGAAGTGGTTCAGGTTCTCGTATGAAGATTCATGAATACTACTAATTACCCGGATATTTAGCCCAAAACCTAGCTGAGCTCAGGAATAGTTGTGAGACAGAAAATCACTGTGCCTCCCAACTATTCATCTATGTTTTAGGACATGAAGAGGCTCGGTGCTGCTCTCTCAAAGTGTGGCTCCACCAAATATTAATTGTGTGGGTACCAAAATATTTTGTAGAAATATATACTGTAGTTAATAACTTTTTTTTTGGAGAAAATAAATCCCAAAACAAATCATCACTTGTTGCTTGTGTTGTTCATTTTATACATTTATTTTTGTGCAATTTCATAACATACTGTAAGCCAGAAGAAAAACAAGGAACCACAAATAAAATTTAAATGGCCATCCATCCAACCATTCATCCTCTATACCGCTTATCATTCGCTGGGAGCCTGGAGCCTATCCCAGGGGACTCAGGGCACGAGATGGGGGACATCCTGGATAACCGATGGCAGGGCACAATTATACACACACTCACACACTACAGATAATTTGGAAATGCCAATCAGCATACAATTAACTTCTTTGGACTGAGCGAAGAAACTGAAGTACCAAGAGGAATCTCCCGAAGGAAACCCCACGCACACAGGGAGGTGCAAGACAAACATGCTAGCCACTAAACCACCATGCCCCACAAAAAATTACCATGTTTTTGTTCAAATGAACTAAAATATAGCATTTCCACCTCAGACAGGGCAGAAGTGATTAGTCAACACCACTGTCCTTAAAGATTTTTGCACTAAAACCAGAAACCACAAAGGGGGCACATTTATATATAAAAAAAAAATAATAATAAATTTTAAAAACGGCTGACTCAGTAAAAGCCAGTGCAGTGGGAGTTCTATTGTGTCCTGCTTTAGAACATCCATGTTCATGTGAAATCCATGTCCCTATGTGAAATATGCAGATCCTTTGACATAATTGAGAAACAGTATGAGAAAACTTTTATATTTATATTTCATAAATATATTTCACTATACAATGCATGCAACACAGAGACCAAATAAATGGTGCGGCATCATGTAAATGATGCCAACAATATCAGCTGGTTGGACACCAGTGTACTTCATTTATTCCTCTTCAATAAGAATTTTATCCTACTCAGGCTTTTGGTGGAACATTGGATGCAAGGAGTGAATACATCATGGATAGGAAAGACACCATGCACACACACACACACACACACACACACACACTCTCACACGCAGATGCAATTAAGAATAGCCAATCCAGAATACATTAGCAGCAGAATACGTTAAACTCTTAAAACCGGGGTGAACTGCATCATCTACACAGTGTAGTTCTTTCTTTCTTTATTTATTTATTTAGTATTTATTTTATTTATTATTATTATTTTATTTCTTTGATAATATTCTTTGATAATATTCTTTATTCAAATTTTTTCTTACTGGAATTTTTTTTCTTTTTAGTAATTTTTTTTTTAGTTTACTCTAGGTCCACTTTGTGGACAGCCCTAGGGGTGATACACTGCTGTCTCCTTTCTTTTATGGAGACTTTGGGTGTGTGTCCCTCTTCAGCTCCAATTGGCTATTTATATTCTTACTTCAGTTCTTGGGTTTTATAATTTTTATATAACCAGCGACAGCTATCGAGTAGCCATGATGAGCCGGGGGATTTTTATTTATTTATTTATTTATTTATTTATTATTATTTCTCAATGAAATATTTGGGGAAGGGAGGGGAGAAAAGGTAAATGAATCACATGTAAAAGAATCACATGCATGAATATGAATCACATGAAAATGAGTTACATGTAAATGAATCATATGAAAATGAATAAATAAAGGAAAAAAAAAAAAAGAATAGCCAATCCACCTACCGGCTCATTTTTCAGAGGGAGGAGGACGCAGGAAAACCCAGAGGAAATCCACATGGTCACAGGGTGAACATGCTTAAAACTACGCACAGACAGTAACCTGAGCTAAGGATCATAGAGGAAAAATGCTTCTCAAAATAGGAGGTGACAATTTACTGCAGTCCATCAAATGCTGCTGGATAGTGACCAGAGTCAGATTTCACTCCAGCCAGTTAATATATGGGTGCCCATGCAGAAATCGAGATGGCTGAAATCACAACTTATATGCACCTCACTTACACATGTATCAGCCAACAAATTTACACACTGGACATTTAATCTACTCAATCACTATGTTGTTTATGGCCTGCAAAATGTCATATTACATACCAGATGCTCCATGTGCCAAAACATGCCAGTGGAATTATTATTAAGACCAGGCATTTTGTCAACGACAAGAGCTACGTTCTGGACAGAAATCTTGACTCTGCATTACAGTTTGTGGGATTGTGCCAGCTGGATGTGCCAGATAGTCCACATGTTTGGCCACATGCTTGAAATGATTTAATGGCTGGCACAGTGTGCTACCGTGTCATCTAGTTAACTCATCTTTGTTTCTGTATATGTGGAGTTTTGTCATTCACTGCTCTAATGTGATGTTATTTTATAGATTTCCCTCACCTCCAAATGGCTTAGTCAGCAAATCTGTGCATTGCACATCTAATTTCTTCTGTCACCGTGGTGACCACAACCTAAAAAAAACTAAGATGCAACTCTTACTAAAACATGTGTGGATTTATTATACCCAAAAGGCATTTTAGCTTCCTCAATAGTTCAAAGCTGAACTTATTTTAGCTCTGATGGTTTTTGAAGAGCTTAAATGCCCTGCCTCTTCCTAGCAGGTCTAAAATTATTAGTGGGGACAGTGAAATGACAGGTGAAAACATTGATCAGCAATAGCAAGTACACATGCAAGAAGAAACCATGTCATCAAGCTAGATCAACTATAAATAACAGCCATGGCTTTGAGCTAATCCCTTTAACTGGTATGTGTGGACACGTGTGTGGACACGCCATTACCTGTATCTGCATTTGTTTAGTGCTCAAAATGCACATATAATTGTGACGGAGGACCTGCAGCCCGTGCACACCGAACACAACACGTTCCTTGTGCAACTGCTCGCAAGATGCTGGATGGACAGAGCCATTTCAGCAGCCCAAGTGTTTTGGACGGCACAAAAGCACATGGCTGCAAGGCGGGGAGGCAGAAACACACGGTTGGCAGCAAACGAGTTTTTTTTATCTCCTGCAGGAACCAGGAGGACATAAAAGAGAGAAAACAGCATACGGAGTTGAGCAAGTTCTCCGTCACTTTACCTAGTAATGAGTCTCTCTGTCTCTCCTCCAGAAGAAGCAGACGATGGTGACATCAAAGAACACGACACTCCCCGGCCTCCCCGCCAGCAGCTGGGCACTGCCTCTACACTGCTGTAGCCTGCATGCTGCTTCCCATGCCACAAAGACCGCGTCCTGCACCTTCACCCATCCCATACGCTAATTTATCATTTTTTTTAAAAAAGCACTTTTCCCCGCGTCTACCTACTGCGTATCTGTGTTCTGCCCTGTCGCATTCTGGAGTAACCACAATACTGTTTATATCTGTCTCTGCATTCTGGAAAAAATGGGGAAAACAGGGCTTCTGGAAACAGAAGTGATTTTTCATTCACAAATTATAATAACAAACAGCAATGTGCAGAACACTATGGCCAAAGGTTTGTGACACATGACCATCACCATCACACTATAACTGCTTTTTAAAGGGAAATTATTAGGCTACAGCACACTGTACAAAGATCTTATACAAATGTATGCTTCCAACCACAATTCCATTTTCTTTTAATAATGACCGAAAACGATCATTTTAGAATGACGAAGACACATGCAACTAACTACAAAAAAAGGTATCATTATTTTTTTGTGAGGAGTCCAGCAGAGATATGAATGCCATCTCATCACAGCAGGTGTGTGTGCTATATGGTGTGATGGCTCAATAAAGTAAACATATTTCTTTTGTTTTTACAGAAATATGGTACAAAAGTGGTTTCATTTTGAAGCTCAGTAAAGCAGTGTTTAGGTCAAGTTAAAACTAAAAAGTGCATCTGCTATTGGTATTAATTAATTAATTGGGGGGGGGGGCAAGAAATAAACCTTCCTCTTTTTTAAGTTTTAAGTCCCCCGAGAATTTCAATACTTTTTTGTGCAGTTTTTGAGTTGTATTGTAGCAGGGGAGGGATTTTATTGAAACTTGGCAACCCTGGCCACAAGCTTTGAAGGCCTGTTCTGTAAAGCACCACAAAACGCAGTGTCCGTGTGACTTTATTTTATTTTTTTTGCTTTATCCTGCAAGATCCCAGTCCCTGAAGTTGGCAAAAATTCTTTAACAAAAATACCCTACCTATTGTTCATTTCTGCATTCGTTTTCATTTAGGTTGCATAATCTGTTCAATCTGAATATTATATTCATATTTACTTACATCCCTAGTGTTGATCAACTCCTCACAAGTCCCAGGTCACCACTTTTGTTAGATCTAATAGTTTGTTAACCTCATCTGCCATGACTGTTTAGAAAAAGCAGATTAAAGGTATAAACATGATTGGGACTGGGATTTCTAAAACACACACACAAGGACCTTCTCTACAGCAGTGTCCACATGTAATAAGCAGGACCGTGCCATCAGTAAGGAAACTGTAACAGGACATTTCAATTCTTTAACAATCAGGCCTCTACATTACAGTTTTTAGGATTGGGACATCTGATTGGCCACAGGAAGTCCAAATGCTTGCATTGATTCAATTGCTGACAGTGTACTAACATGTCATCTAGTTCACCCATCTGTTTCTGCATGTGTGTATTCTTACAGAGCTTTGTGATCAGTCATGTCCGATTTCAGTTCATAATCAGGTTTAGTAGATGTATTAGAGTAGGAAAACTGTGATATGAAGGACCATACAGTGACACACACCTGCTCAGTACAGTGTTGTAAGCCCTACTGTCCATCTTGCTGGCCAGAAAGAGAGCATGACCCCATAAGCCACTACGCATTGCTGACTCCAGTGCTTCCTATAATGACAAGAGATGCTTTTGAATGGGTCAGAGCATCAGGGTTAAAGGTTATGCAACCAAACTATGGCATTCATGCATTTGAACTACAGTTGCTGTAAAGGAATAGTTTAGACGACTTAACGACAGACATGACGTGTTTAGTTTTGCAAAGAAAATACACAACTAATGCACAGTAGCCAATACATAAGACAAGGCATGTGCAAATTGTATACATGGTCTATTCATACATTAGGGGTTAAGAGAAAAAAGTAAATTTTTCTGAAAAACTGCTTTAAAGCAATTTTTAATCAAGGAAGTGAGAAAACTTTAGCACATCAGCCCTAAAAAGCATCAGCATTGCTAATAAGAAAATACTTTCGCTGGGATGGTAGAGGGTTGCTACAGTAATCACAGCAGGCCAAATAGTTATAATAATATATAAGAAAATTGAATCTTTAATGAAATAATCCAATTAAACGAGTTAGAAGTAGCAGATTGCTAAAACTTTCAGTTCAACACAACAGAGATCTGATTTTTAAAAAGCTCAACATTTAAATTTTCTCATCCATACTAAATAGAAATGCTATTAACAAGGCTAAACAAACTAAACCTTTGTCTGACTGTTTTATAACACTGTATTGTAACACAGAAGAGTCCTGAAATCACAGTAAGAGCTAGCAAGAGAACAGTGACCTTCTTTCTTCCAGCCAGCAGGAGTTTGGTGTAGTTCTGGATGCTTTGTTCAGAAGTTTCTTCATTACTGAGCACGTTTCCAGTTAGGAGATCCGAAGTGTTGAAGCTCTCTGTCTCTGATGAGGGAGTTTCGTTCAGATCAATGAGGCTGCCCACGTCTGACTGCTCGCCATCTTCATCACACACTCCTATAGAGCGGCTTCCTTGAAGCAGGAGTTCTGCGATATCTGAACCCACAATTCTCTGCACAACATTAAAGGCCCCACAGTAATGGAAGTTGTCTTTTCTTGCACTAACACTGACAAATTCATAAAAGCATTCACAAGTTGAATCTGAAAAGATTTCAACCACAGCCTCAGTTTAAAGTAATGGTTCAGGCAAAAATGTAAGACTTTCCCCACTACCCTATATGTAATCAATCAAACAAAACATGTTTGGTTTATCAGGTTTGCTTCATCAGGGGAATGTTCTAAGAAATAATGGAACGTATGCCTAAATCTTACTTTCCTCAGAAAACTATTTTGCCACATAGCATATAACTAAGAAGGCCCTACCTACCCCATTCTGTCTACACAGCAGTACCAGCAGATGCCACAGGAGGGAGGCAGAGGAAGCCTTGAATGCCTTGGTTTCATCCTTCAGACAAGCATCAGCCATCTGCAGGGCGAAGTTAATGACATCCACCTTGTGCAGATCTTCCCTACATGAAATAATAATAATAATAATAATAACAAGAACTCTTTGTGGTGAGCCAAAAAATTTATGCTTTCTTATATAAGATGTACTGGAAACACAGGACTTACCTTGCCAGTGGTCCAGGAAAGCCTCTCATATCATTCTGCTCACGTGTGTCACTCAGTATAACCTATGCACATCAAGGTGTTACATCATATCATACATATTACATCAACACATTCCAATCCTGGTCCTGATGTCACCTTATGCAGCACATTTTAGTGCTTAATACAAATATTCTATCCTCATTATTAATATTACTGCTTCATAATGTCTTTAGTTTTTGTACCTCCAGGCTGTGGAACTCCACCTGAGCAGGTTCTCCATGAGATGGCAAAGCTGGAGTGACTCTCACCATCTGCCCTGCAGGTCCAAAGCTCAAAGCCACATGAGGAACACAGAACTTCAGCGGAACCACTGACTTGGTCTCAGACTCTGGTTTTAATAGCATAAAGATGCACAAATTAAGTATTAATGAAAAATGAGAACATATCTGAAAGAATGAATTACTGTCTGTACATTTTGAACTTAATTTACAAATACATGACCACCTTATACGAAAATATGGAGGTTAATATATGGGTTTCTCATAAAAGAATTTATAAATTAGGTTGAAAAACAGTGGACTACTCCTTTAAGCAAGGAACTCAACCTTCAGCTGCTCAGCTATGTGCAAGAATTGGATTCTAAATTATCTTGAATAAAAAAGGACGAGTATGTGTGCTGTGATAATCAGAAATCAAAGACTGTTCTGTTGATCTACAGGCAGATATGATGATATGATGTTTATTGTATCTATGTTTACTCTGCCCACATCTACCTGAGTGAAATGGAGGTGGAGCATTGCTCTGCTCCTCTCCATTGATGTACTGGCTGAGTTCGTAGGTGCTGGATGACAGGCCAGAGGTTTTAGAACTTTCCAAGCATCCAGGTTCATACACCTATGGGAGATAGAGCACATTTGGTTTAAGCTGAGAGCTTGACACATGGCAATACACAGAGTGCTTTGGGATGCTGTTTGTACCACTTATTAAATAACCATTTAAAGGCATAAGAAATAACTAATATACAGTAACAGAACACACAATTATGTTCAAAACTGTGTTCACAATTATGCATAAGTAGAATGTGGTGGTAGGACAGTGAGGGTTTGGCTAACCTCTCTGGCTTCATTCCTGGTGTCCACGCATTCTCTCACAGGAACACCACCATCATACTGTCCACTGTCTCTTCTGAGCTCATACCTGAGTGATTAAATTAAAAGAATGGATTAGAGACAAGTCTCATGGCCTTAACCAAACTGTAGCAAATCAGGCAAAACCACGGTTTAAATTGGACTTGGGAAACTCTACTCCAACAGAACAGAGCAGTAAACACAATCAGTAAACACAATATGTTGTCAATTCATTTATTTAATGGAAATGCGATTAAAACAAGTTTTCAAAAATATAATTAGGGTATATTTCTGTGTTGAGGGCCACAGGAATTTTCTGAATTTACTTGATTCAGTAAAATCTTTCAACAGTAGCAGTAGTAATAATAGTAATAGCAGTAGTATGTTAGGGGTTATATTTCCATAACATATGCTAGATCTCAGCTTTGCTGGTGACACAAATAAATCAAAGGTGGCAATGGAGGCTGAGCTCTCAAGGTTCTGTACTAGAAGTTGGACAACTGTGAGATAAACCCTAGGACTGGCACATGACCACTGTTGGGCCCTTCAGCAACTGCTCAGTTTAGTGTATGGCCTGTATGAACTGCATTGGGCCTTGACTCGAGTTGATTTAGACTCATAGTTGAGCGTCTGCCAAATAAATTAATGTGAATGTAAAGATGGCACAGCCCAGAAACTCCATGCTGCATGCTTGCACACCTGTTACATATAGAGAAAGTGAATTAATGGAAAATAGCCTGACCCATGCTGATGTGTGTATGTGGCTCCTGACGACTCCTGATGCCCCTCTGTCCTCCATACCTGCACCGGCCTTCCACTGGCATCTGAGGCTGCTACATTAACAGGAGTGGATTTGGAAAATTGCATTTAGCAAGTATTCTGGTGTTTAATCCTTTAAACTACTTGAACCAACCTGGTGCATAATCATTTGAATACCTGGGTATCCATAATGGCCTCTGTAGTAGCCATGATCATAGTAGCTGTAGTCATTCCTGTAGTCCCAGTAACTCTGGGGAGGATAATCATATCCCTGCCTAAACAGATCATACCAGTTACTGTAGATACACACTCCTCTTTGCTACAGTAATTTATTAACTGCTCAGAGTTGGTCCCTTTACATTATACAGTAGGTACATGTGTGGCTACAGATGGATTATAGCCAGTAAGTATAAAGCTGCATAGTGACTTATATGGTAGGTGTATCTGATAAAATAGGAAAAGATAAAAAAGTAGCTTTACATGACCATAAACACACATCACAGCACTAACCTGGAGTGTGATCGAGCTCGGTCTGGTGTGTAGGTTTGGTTGCTATATGCCGTGCTAAACTCTGCAGGAGGAGGACCCCTCATGTAGTACATGTAGCGCGGATCTGTTGCATACCATCGTCTTTCGCTGTCCCTTACATCTGGAGGAGGGTAATGGCCTTGTTTTCCTGTGTGATGAGACCTGTACTGCTCATCTCTGACTCTGTGAT